>BQNB010090691.1:0-27078 GCA_026074375.1 Tanacetum coccineum | reverse complement strand
TTGGTACGGGTTTCTTGTCCTTGTCGTGGAATTTGAATGTGAGACTTAATGACTCTTGGAGTTGGAGGTTTGGTTTTATGAAGACCTTTAGTCGGATTACTTACCGATAAATGATCAAGTGACCACATTTCGGTGATGGAGGCTTGACCTTTGAATGGAATTTTTAGGATTTGACCAAATTCCTCAAGAGTGAGGGAGAATGGCTTGTTTTGAATGACAAAATTGACAACGAATTGACCATTAGAATTATTGGTGAAGGTGAGTTGACAATAAAACTCAAGAACAAAACGAGGTACAATTTGTTCGTTGATGTCCAACAAACAATCGAAGTTGATTGACCTAAACTTAGCACGAATATGACTCATGTTTTTGAAATTGGGACTAACGACCCTTCCCTCATGAAAATATCATTTTTCAAGATTTGCCATTGTGTTTCGTATTGTTATTTGATTAAAGTCATTTGATATTGAGGGTATGTAGTTTCTTGTCTTTTGATGATCTAGAGCGGTAGCACGAGGCATTGTCACCTAAGGTAAATTTAACAAGATCATATATTAATCACTTATACTTATTTTCATGTTTTGAGTTTGTGCCTAGTGTGTATCTATATGCAACAAATGTGAAGTATTGATTAACTCGACCTAAATATAAAATTCTAATAGTAACCCAAACGCTCCTAAGTTTGATTTTACTCATCCAAACAATTCGAAAAATACATATGAGTTATGTATCTCGAAATTTGTTTATTGTAATAACAATGCAAAACAACAATTTTATTATGTTCCTAACGTAAGTGATTTTGCAAAATGAAATTGGGGTTTTGGTTCAAAAATAATTTTTCAACAAACCTTATCAATGTATGCAAATCCTATATCTACGAGAAGCATATTAGTTATACATTGTATCCTAGTGGTTTCAATTCAACAAATTCAAAAGAAAAATGAAAAATACCCAATTTCAATTTTTGCTTATCATCATGAACCCTAGACTCAAAATAAAAGAAATAGTTGAAATGACTTACAATTGATGATCTTAGAGATGTTAGGGATGATTATTGGTGTTGATTTGATCTTGAATTTAAGTTTTAATGGCTGATTTTGAAGTTTTAGTGGATTTAGGGATGTGTTCGTCGCACCTGCTATAACACCCCGTGTTTTAGGGTCATTGACGTCGTCAATAAATCCACAATGTATCTTTTGTATTGTACGCGTTTGCTTTTCCCAGTATCTCCTGGCTGGTCCCCAATATATATGTGGGGGCCGCCTCTATGAGGGGCCACCCCACGACATTGATTTTTAGACTTTGTTTTTGACACAAATTTGACTAGAAGGAGTGACAATTCAATTTGCATTTCGCAACTTAAACATGTTTAAAGTACTTCGGATGAAGTATTTAAGTTGTCACGACACAGAATGGAACACGAACTAGAATTGAGACAGAAGAAAGAGATGCGTACTCAATATGATTTATGGAATGTGTTCCATCATTCATAAACCAAGACGTAGATAGTTAAACGATTCACGTTTAAGAGGTTTAGTGAGAATGTCGGCAATGTTGTCGACGGACGGTACTTTTTCAATAGATATATGTCCTTTTTAGACATTATCACGGAGGAAGTGGTGACGAATTTCGATGTGTTTCGTACGAGAATGTTGCACTGGGTTTTTGCTAAGGTCAATCGTGCCTTTGTTGTCGCACATGATGAGAACGTCGTCGAGTCGTACGTCGTAGTCAATTAGAGCTTGTTTCATCCATAGTGCTTGTTGACATGCCTTTCCGGCGCTTACGTAATCGGCTTCGATAGTGGATATAGCAAGAGCGGTTTGTTTTTTTGAGAACCAATATGTCAAACAACATCCCACGAACGTACAAATACCGCTAGTGCTCTTTCGGTCCACATAATCTCCCGCATGATCAGAGTCGGCATATACTACGGTTTCTATGCCTGTCCCCTTAGGATACCATAATCCTAAGTGCGTAGTGCCTTTAATGTATCAGAAGATACGCTTAACCGCTTCAAGGTGAGAGGTTTTGGGAGCCTCTTGTTTTGAGAGCCTCTTGGAAGCGGGCAACAAAGACAAGACATCATAACATGATATCGGGCCTACTTTGCCCTGTTAGGTTAGTAAAACTTACCCTATTCCATGCCTCGTTACTTGGTACTATCTAACGGAATCACACTCTTTTCATTCTTTCGTGGAGTTTAGTATCGAGGGCATGGGGGTTTTCATTGGTTTAGAATTTCTAAACCAAATGTCTTAAGCATTTCTTTATTATACTTAGATTGATTAAATAAATTACCATATTCCATTGTTTAATTTGTAATCTAAGGAAGAAGAGTTAGTTCACCCATCTGCGCATTTCGAACTCGTCTTGCTTGATTTGGCAAATCATCACACATAATTCTTGACAAGTCGAACCAAATATAATGTCGTCGACATATATTTGAACAATGATGAGATTTGAACTTTTCTTCTTTGTAAAAAGTGTGTTATCTACCATTCCATTGTTATATTCATGTTTTTATAAGGAGAACTTTTAAATCTATAAATGCCAATAGTTTTGGTGCTTGTTTAAGACACATATAACGCTTTATTTAATTTATAAACAGGATTCAGTTTTTTTGAAAATCAATGAATCCATGAGGGAGAGGTTGTGCCAAGGTATACTTCTATCATTTGATAAAACCGTTCTAGGAACACACTTTTTACATCCATTTGGTAATTAATAATTTTAAAAATCTAAGGCGCAAGGCAAAGTAATAATATTCTATTCGACTTCAAGTCTAGCAACCGGAGCATTAGTTTCCATAATATAATCGATGCCCTCTTGTTGTTGGTAGCCGTTGAGCGACTAATCTAGCCTTATTTCTAGACACAACACCATTTTCGTCTAATTTATTTCTAAACACCCATTTAGTTCCTATCATTGTCATATTTTTAGGTTGTGGAACTAACTCTCAAACATCGTTAGCAATGAATTGATTTAATTCTTCTTGCATGGCGACTATCCAACTTTCGTCTCCCAAGGCTTCATTTACATTCGTAACTAACCAAACTAGAGCATAACGCTTCAAATAGATGCTTTGAAAGGAATTGTTTATATTCTAATTGCAGTAGATACTATAATAACATGCGAATCATTATGTGGAACACACATAACTTACCACATCTGGTGCCATGATATATAATTTTAAGGTTTTTGACTCGCTGCGGATATTACAACTTAGGAAAAAGGATAATTAAACATAGATCCACACCCGTTATGGGATGTGGGTCCACCTAGAGTTTAGATCGCCTGTATAGACGATCTAAACATATAAATCCGGTGAACACCAAAAAAAGTTAATTACAAAGGGAGGAAGCCTTCACCCACAAGAAGTCCAACAATTAGGACAACGAGGCCGGTGCCAATAGCCTGAGTTGGAGACACGTATGTCTGTTTCGGTATGCTGAATAAGTGTGATTCATGCGGCCTACAACTCCTGATCAAAAGCATTCATCTTTTCATTCATCGTGATCGTCTTGTTCTTGTTATTCAATTCAGTTGCTTAGAAGGAAAGTCAACTATAGTATCTGCTAGAAATGAAGGAATGATTCAAGATTGGAAGGTGTCTTGAAATTTAAACAACCAAAAGTCACTACTCTTTAGAAAGCTTAGAAGATCTTCGCAATGTTAATTCAAAGGTTGGTGGTGGACCATTCTTTTCAATGGTCAAAGACTAAAACGATACCTATTTGATGCAACTGTTTCTTATCAATTTCAGAAGTATAATGAAACTTAAGTGTTACAAGAATGATAGATTTTCGTATGTCGATAGATTGTGAAAGCATTAAATTGAGAGAATTAGCAGAAGTAGTGCCTTTTGGGAAAAGGCGCGCTTATTTGTTGCAAATGTAGTTTTATTGATCCTACGAAACTATTGTTTTATAAGTCGGCCATTGAATGAACGCATTTAATAAATAATAAAAGAACACAAACAAGATACCTGTCATACATGATCTTTATTAAAAAGTTTAGTTTTCTCTAATTTTCTTGAATTTCGATGGGTTCGACAAGGCCAATCTTATAGTTTTGCCTAATAGTTCTTCTTCTTTTGTCACAGTTCGCTCTGACCTTTATCTATTGTACGTAAAGAGTGGCTAAGGAAATGCATAGTGTAACTTATATGATAGAACAATAAGATTAAAGATAAGTGCCCCCTCATCAGATTACTACAGGGATGAACCCAATCCGGAATAGAATCGGAACAACATATTACTGTTATCTAACACGCATTTGTTCAAAAGTTTAGTGTAAGTTTACCTCTTTGGCTTAACGAATTAAACCACGCTTCTTGTTGCTTTGAGGTTTTGAATCGAACAAGAAATGCATGAGAGTTTCTTCATCTGTATCGACTAAGCTGCTTGCAGCTTCTTTTCTCACTCCTTTATCATCCATCACCCTCCTCATCCTCTCAGCGCCATCATACTCGCCTTGTGAAGCATATATATTGGAAAGCAATACATAATCGCCACTTTCACTCCATCTTAACTTAAGTAATTCCTCGTTGGCTCGTTCTACCCATACTCAACATTTTTCAGGAACTCTACATGACCCGAGCAAGGTCCTCCAAATGATTGCATTTGGCTCGATCTCCATTTTTTCTACAAACTCAAATGCTTCGTTTAGAAGTCCTGCACGTCCAAGAAGATCTACCATGCACCCGAAATGCCTTACATTTGGCTCAATTTTATACTTGTCTTTCATAAGACGGAAGTACTCCCTCCCCTCTTGGACTCGCCCAGCATGACTGCAAGCAACCAACACCCCCACAAAATCTGGATTATCGTTTGGCCTTAATTTCAAGCTACGCATCTCATTGAAGATATTAATGGCCTCCTCAGAGTGACCATGGAACGCTAGACCTCCAATTATCGAGTTCCAAGTTGTTACGACTTTTTCCTTCATACTACGGAAAATCTTGACCGCTTTATCGATATTCCCACACTTTGCGTACATATCTATTAGTGCATTTCCAAGTATAATACTTTAATTCATCCCACCACCTTAAACTTAAACCGAACGGTGGAGTTTCTCTCCAGCATCTAAATCCTGATCATCAGGACACGCTGTCACAGAGACTCTACATGGTACATCATCAGGTCGTTCTCCCAAAACTTGTCATCTCTTCAAACATATCGAACGCTTCCTTATGCAACCCACCATTCACATACCCAGCTATCATAGCATTCCATGTCACAACGTCCCGCTTCGGCACCTGATCAAACAAAAACCTCTAGCACTCTCGCATCTTACCTCTTTAGCATATGGCCGCATAATATCACATTCCTACGAAATCAATCTTTTCTCCGGCTCTAACAAAAACCTTCCTAGCCATACCCAAGTCCCCCTCCTTGAATACCCCGCCGTTCAAAGCCAGACCAAGCATACCACTTGTTTCGTTACAAAGAATCCAAACAAACCCGAGCAATTCTCGCAATACCCCCAAACATTGGCATGAAACTTATATCACGTTATTCCTCGAATACGTATTATTCCTCAAACCCATGGTTTCATACAATCTTGCTATGGAACACCATCATCCTACATTCACACATACAAGTTAGTACACGTTAAGCCACAAAAGGAAAGTGTATCGTATCAGGCCGAATAACATTTTCCTCCATTTTGGGCATAGAGGCGGAAACCGCCTTTCCGGGGTTGGGCTTTGCGCGGGAGCCCTTTTAGCATAGTATTAAACATAAAATAGATCTGGGTGGTAGGTAATTATGTCAATCACTTGTGTGACATAAAAACAACTAATCGACCCGATAGGAACATCACTAAAGCACGCACGTAAAATAAGCTCTCGAAGGTTAAATCGATTGGTATTGAACCCATTTATGATCATTGAAGCATGAATTTGTCTGAGTTTTCGTATGTTGTGCAGTTCCCGCATAATTTTGATTGTTGATGGAAATTGGGGGTTTTGTCATTTGTTTGCCTCCTGATCATTAATTTTTTGTTTCAATTGGGTTATGCTTTTGCTCATATTAATAGGCCCATATTTTTTGCCAAGGCCCAAGACCCAATAGGTTTTTCCAAGTTGTAGGGGTGAGCAGAAAACCCGAAAAAACTGAAAACCAAAACCGAATTAATCGCAAAATCGAACCGAAAATATCCGAAACCGAATCTATTAACCGGACTGATTCGCTAAACGAACCGAAACCGAACTACTAATATCGGTTCTCGGGTTTTAGGATATGGGTTTTGGCAATGATCCGAACCGTTAAACGAATAACCGGAAAACCATATATTATATATATATATATATATATATATATATATATATATATATATATATATATATATATATATATAAATACCATTAAAATGTTATCATAATATAAAAAAATACTTTTTATAATAATAATAATTTTTTGTTTACTAAAAATCTATGTAATTATTAGTTTTTTTTTAAATAGTGAAATTCGGGTTATTCGGGTCAACCGAGTAAACGAGCCGCGACATTCGAATTCGTATTTCTCGGTGCGGTTGAATTCTAGTTCGGTTTCGGTTCGGGATTTCGGGTTGACAAAAGAAAAATTTATGCCGAATCTAACCGAATCCGAATAACAGAATAACCCCGACTAATCGAACTCTGTATAATAAACACCTCCTGAACAAGTTGGGGCATGTCATGTTTGGCGAAAAATAGCGTTTGTTTGTTTTGATATACTTTTAGTTAAACATGTTGTTATATCTATAATCTTATAATATTATAAAGCAATTAGTAATCAAAGTTATAAAAGAATAATGTTAAATCCTTAAATGAATCTTTTCACCACTTCAAATCAGAACTATCTATCAAATACAGATTTTAAAGACAAACTGTGGAAACATTTATTCCTCCAGTGTCATTGTTACAAGTATAAACTTATTAAAACGCACTAATTACTGTTTTTTTTTTAAAACACCCCTAAAATAAAAAATACATATATTAAAGCAAATGTACACATTTATTCTTCACGCTATGTGTTTGGATCCCACTTTAGGCTAGATCTTTACTGCCTGTTAAGGGATGGTGAATAGCCTATGTAATCAAGCATAAACACCAAAGAGAGACTCTTGTCTTAGAAAGCTAATGTTTCGCGGAATATAGATAAACTTATAAGGAAGTACCGTGATATGATAAAAACTAAAAGAATCTTTCTAAGGATTTTATTAATGTAACAAGGAGAATTCGTGTTTTCTCGATTCTCATTCTTGTCACTAAAGCGCTGGGTTTCTTTATGTAGTTGTGAAACCCTAAACGGCATTATACAAAGAAATACACGTTAAGAATATTATGCATGGAATTCTTCCTAATTTGCTCATGCGTATCTCATTCTAACTAACTAAAATCTTATCCTGGAATAACTATTTGAACTTACAAAGGACTAATGTTCTCCTTTACCGTTGGAACTAGACTTAGCCTACCTGGACTAACAATGTAATAACCTTACAGCTAAGGAACTACATACCTGTCAGTAAGGAACTTACTCTACAGTAGGAATACATACTACTCAGTAGAAACTAAGTATTACAATTTATTCCTAACAATCCTCCCCTAAAAAAAAATGGAATTTGACTATGTTAATTTCCAGTTTTAGATAGATCTTCAGTCTTGACCTTGAGGATTGAAAATATTGAACTATTGCAGCAACATACCAATCTGCTTGAGTCTTGTCAAAATCGGCATATATCAGCTGAATCTCTCTAGAGGAAGCGCATCTTTTTTTTTCATTAAGAACACCTTCAAAGAACAATATAGTTTTCAGTGTCGTCCGGTATAGCCTATGTTGAACTTGAAACATCAAAAGCAGGCAACATTGAAGAATCCTTCAAGAAATCTTTGATACTCAGCAACAGATTTGGGACCACGCTGGACAGAGTAGACATTTAATAGGCCTTTTACCAAGTATTACTCGCTTTGGGCTAGCTAATCTATTGTGAAATGAAATCATCGACAATCACCCTGGTGACTAGTACCAGGTCCAACTCTTAGAACATGAATCATTGGTGAATTGGAATACCTAATGTTTTTTGGCATATCTAAAGCCAAAAACGGATTTTATGTTGCCTTGACCGTGTAGACCGTTTGCTAAGGACTAGCCAATCATTTGGTTCCGATAAGGGCTATTATCCATGGTGAATTGATAACTCATTTCAACTCTCTCAGCAAATGATAGCATGGGTGAGTTAAAGGACCCTATTGTTTGAGCAAATTATAAAAAGCTATCAACGGATTTGAGTGGTCACAACAGAGCGCCGTCCTCATGGTGATTAAAATCTCTTTCTTGTCTGTGAGACTTGGTGGAGTTGAAGACAACCATTTGATGTGTGGTGGTTAACCAACACCCAAACCCTGAATAAGTTTACTTTATGGACCATTGTGTGCCTGAAACAAGAAAAACTTTGCACACCAAAGACTCAAAATTAATTTGATAACATATCACAACAAAGTTTGTCAGTTGTCCAAAAATCCTTTATTCAAAATACATCTTGTTACTAAACATAAGTGAAAATCATATTTAAGACAATACAAACAAAATAGACGCTATTATATCTAAATACAGTTTGGACACAACAAATAAGTAGATAGAATATATACGATGGAGTTAAGGAGTACCATGATCAAATAGGACGAAAAACTTAGGCAGCAACAATTTGTTCTTGATTTAACCGAATCAAATGCTCAGCAGTAGTCATGTCATTACCCACAACATCTTGTCAATCTCTACTTGTGCTTTAGCATACTTTCCACGAGGCTTCCTGAGGAGAGGATAAGAGATACATCTGAAAAACATGTACAACACCTCTCTAGAGAAAAAAGTTTCCAACGACATGAACATTGGAAAGTGTATACAACCTCCAAACTCTTCTAATTCTTGCCCAAGAGATGTTGATTCCAAACCAAAGGAACCATTACACCTGCTTGAGGAATCATCAACACTTGATGACTCTCCCATAAACATCAATTCTATAAAGCAACTAGCACAGGTGGTTTTCATATGTATGTGCCACCATGCACATACAACTTCAATAGCTCACTGTCTATCCACCATATGAAGGATTCTCCGTTAGAGTGGATAAACATCGTATTTGAGTAGATGATGATGACCTGTAAAAAGCATATGTTTCACCAAAAAGGAGTAGAGTCACCTCCCATGCTAGCAAAGAGCTAAAGACCCTAAAGATTAGGAGCTCATTCTGTAGAGTCCTCATCAGAAACAACCTTGATGATGTTCTTATTCATTCTGCATCTAATCCCAATTCTTTAAGTTATAGATTTGGGCTTAGGTTAGCGATTTTGCAAGAGACTTCGCTTCTTGTACCAGAAGATTTAGGTGAAGATACAAACTGGTGGTTGGAGGAATCATCACGGCACAGGATGGAATGGTGGAGTCAGAAGACTTTGCTGCTTGGGAGGAAGGTTCTTCTACTTACAGGACATTGTGCCTCTTCTAAGTCTCTGTGTCTAAAAGGCGTTGTGAACTGAGTGGTTGGTGTGAGCACTGCCGTATCTATGTTTGCATCTCTTTCAAAAAATCCTCTTCTATTGTGGCATCGTGAACTTTCCACCTCTAAGACTAGTCCAACCAGTAGACGTAGAGAGCGCCTACTTTGTGGTTTTCTTGACAAATTGGTCTACATGTAAGGTTCTTTTTGTTGTACCAGAGTCATTGGCCTTTTTCATTCATTTGCCTTTTGCTAGACTTATGTTAAGCAAATGCTTGTATTCGATTCCTCGCAGTTGATACGCAAGAATAACAGCTCACATCCTGGACTGGGAAGTTGTCTATCAGTCACATAATCATCCCAGCAGTGTATTGAAAGAGAATGTCATTAGCTTCAACCTGAGCCATGATGATGATCCAATAGCCCAGTATAATACATGGATGAAGCAATGAAAATATCTTGTTGTCTCCTTCTGTTCAGTCTGGCTATTTGTCTATCCACTTGAGCTTGTTCTTCATCATGTAACCTCTTTGCAGCCTCCTCACCAAGTCTATCATCTTCCATCTGCTTTAGTGTCCTTTCTTTGACAATAATGTCTTCTTCCACCATTGGAGTTTTTCCTTTGTTTGAAACACCTAGCCTTGGAGCAACACCTAGTTGGAACATCTGTAAGGAATTTAGGGAATACTAGATGCACCACCAGTGAGGATATATTGGTAATCAACATATCACAGCTGCATTAGCGCACAATGCACGTAGGGGGCATCCAAATCTACTTATTGCTTCATCATTCTCTTGGGTCAGAATCACTCTACAACCACCTTCTTTTCTAGTTTGAGTTTTACCTCCTTCCATTGACTTTCTTGACACTTTCCCAACAATCTTAAATAGCTTATTGGTGTCTTGTGCTCTGGTTCTCCAACGAATTTACCTTCTGCACTAAGAGTAGAAACTAAAGAGGAACAACAATTAGTGTACATAAGGTCATCTGCATCATTCCTGAAGTGTGTATCTGCAGGGGAGCTTGAGTGGATCATTAGTGGAGATAGCATGGAAAGAGCCTCCCAAAGCGTTTTATTCTTTCCACATTGTCAATAGGGTCAGAAGTTTTGTTGTCTTGGGGGTGTAGATCAAAATGGTCTTAAGGTTTGGTCCAGGTTTTCAGCAATAGGCTCAGGAATAGTTTTAGTTCCAGGTATGGGTGGGTGGGACAGCTTTTGCAGCTACCTCTGCACTTCACCTTCTGATATTCGGGGAAGCATAGCAGCCAAAAGTTGCAATCAGTTGCACCTCAAAGTTGAGCTCTTCATTATTAGCAAAAAGTTTACTAGATAGACTTGAACTCACGGTACCATTGTCTTGTTAATGATAGTTGATATATATCCAAATGGTTTGATATGAAATTTAGGATACAGTAAGAATTTTTAGCAATTCCTATGTTAATAACCATCCCCCCCTTAAAAATGTAGCTAGACCAGTTAATTTTTCTTCCCATCAGATAGGACAAATAAGAGTCAACAACAAGTGAGCTACCAAATTGATCCCAATACCAGAACTTGGTGCATGAGACAGTTGAAGAATGGTGTGAGACAAAAAATACCCTCCATTGAGGTGAAAACTTGTTTTTGTAAAAGGTTAGATTGCCTTCAGACTGACATACCCAAAGGTTATCCATTGCAGAATAATACACATCTTAAAAATTGATTTTCGAATGGGGTAATCATCAATACCACCATCATCAGCTAATTGAAGTTGACTTCTTACTGAGTCCTCAGTAATGGTGTAGGGAGTCTCATCAATGGTAGCTAGGATAGTTGGGGGACCTAACTCAGGAGACCTGAGTGTAGCCGTAGACCAGAATTGTTTGACTAATGGGTCAAAGATGATGGGGTCACTTGTGATAGCTACCTTATTTTGAGAAAGCCCTCAAGAAGTCAAGAATCTGATGTAATCATCACTCATGTGGGTTTTTGCAAAATGACCCCACTTTGTGCTGTGTATCGTCTCCTGTATCTTTGTGCGGCCATTCGATGATTTTGATATTAGGTTGAGATTTTTTTTTTTTGGCTGGGTGTTGATCGCAATTGAGAGTTGATACTGGTAGAGTGTGGAATTTAAATTGTATAATATTTGTAATGATCTCAATTTCTATTGGACTCGTTTGGAAATTAAGGTTTTTATGGAAAAAGTTAATTGTTAAAAGTGTGAGAAGACAGTAATTATCCTATTTAAATAGGAAACCCTTTGACAAATACAATGCCAAAAATATTAGAACGGTGACTTTTAATGAAGAGAAAACTCAATTTAATCTACCAGCACGAACGGACATAACCAGCACAAAGAAAAGTCAAACCAGAAGGAATTTACATTACCGCAGTAGGAAAGTGGTCAACCAGTAGGAAAGAATAGACATACTGTTAGGAACTCTAGTAACACATATGGAACACCTTGAACTTAACCAGTATGAACTCTTCCTTTTCATCAAAAATGAAATGACCACCTGAGTTCCATGTAGAACACTAGAAATTCACTAATCCACCCTCTTAAACAATTCAGTCTGAAAAGGTATGAGGCCAATTATACGCAAAACATATACAATAAAAATGGAAAATGAAAAATTAACTGATCAGAATGAACTAATTACATACCGCCAAAAGAGATACTAAAACTACCAGTAGACAAAGGTTTAAAATACCAGGAGAAAAATACTACTACTAGGAGGGAACATTAGTTGTAGCAGAAAAACTAATAGTGGTACAAAAAAAACTAACTTTTTTAGCAAACCTTTTACAACAACAGTCTCTCCCTTGGACTCAAATCCTACCTCAATCATAGTATTGTGGATTGAAATCTCATCCCAATGTTAACCACAAGCTGAGTGTAAACCTTAAGTTACATCAATTGACTTGGTTAACTAATCAGCAACATTATCATCTAGTATGTATTTTAAGCACTTGAATAAGTCTTCTTTTCATTGGAATCTCCTTATGTATGATGCCTAATTTCTATGTGCTTAGTCCATTGGTGAAAAACTGGTAAGGTTTTATAACTATGCAAATGATACTTTGGTTATCAATAAAGATTTTGGTATTCATAAAGTTATACCAATAATCTAACAACGCTGATTTTGTATCCTGTAGTACTTCTGACACAACAGGTTAAGCAAGCCAAAGAAACAATACTCAAATTCAGTGGAAGAGGTAGCCAATAATTGTTTGCTTCTTGCATTGCCATGGGAATTAACTCCGACCAGAAAACTGACATTTCACCTGTTGTGGTTTCCTTACTCTATGTTTGCCCAGCCAATAATCATCTGTCCCTATAAGCTTCAGCACAAAAGGTGACTCTCTAGAGTGGTAACATAAGCCCAACCTAGGTTGACCTTTAAGATACTTGGAAAATCTTTCTTCACTGTTCAACTATTTGAAGTTGTAGGAGTGACTTGGATTCCTTGAACAAGCACTGACTGCAAACATTATATCAGGCATTGGAGCTCGTTCAAGTACATTAGTGAACCTATCATGATCTGATCAAATGTAACATTGACGTTGACTGATCAGGTTCATGCGGGGACTTAGGCTTTGGAGCTCATTGGGGTAGTGGCAGTCCTGACACGCTCGCCAAGATCAAACTTCTTCAGGAATCTCTTGAGCACATTACTTGGATTGGTCTGAAAAAAATTCATAAAGTCTTTGCTGAACTTGTAATCCTAGAAGAAGGTTAAGTTCTCCCATATCACTCATTTCAAAATTCTCCATTTCATAAAGGCCTCAAATTTCAATCTCACACTAGGCCTTTCTTGTAGATCCAAAGATGATGTCAATCCACGTAAACTTGTACCAAGATGTATCTCTTTTGGTGCCTTCTTAAGAAAGGAGTCTTGCACAATGGTGCCTTTCTCCAATAACCATGTTTCAGGCAAAAAGGCTAGAAAGGTTGCATACCAAGATTCTTAGGTGCTGATGAGTCCATATAGAGCTTTGACTACCTTGTAGACCTCTTAGGGATGTTGAGGATCTACAAATCCTTAGGTTGAGTGGCACATATGCTTCCTCATCAATTCTTCCATAAAGAAACGCACTCTTAACATCCATCTGATAAACCATAAATCCCATGTAAGAGGCAAATGCTAAAAACAATCTGATTGCCTCTATTCTTGCAACTGGAGCAAAGACTTCATCATAATCAATGACCTATCCTGTCAGTGTCGTGTGCTACAGTTAGCTTGTTCTGACAATAATCCCCCCTGGCATCTCTCTGTTTTTGTGTATCCACTTAGTGCCAATAGCATATTTACCTACAGGCAAATCAACAAGAAACATTACTTTTGAACTTAAATCTGTTGCATTTCTTACTGCATAGCATAACCCAGCTTGGATCGTCAAGGGCTGAGCTACACTCCTTGGTTCAACTTGAGAAGAAAACAAGCAAACAGGACAATGTTGGAAGTCTGTATGATTGTTCTCTCTGCTGGTCTGGAATATAACTGATAAAAGCAGATGTCCAGTAGTTGTCTTATTGACCTTGCTTTCGTTTTGCACACAGCTGGAAAGTATGATTCCCCCAAGAATCAGAGATTGAGATGAATTGTATTTATTCGGCTTAGTTGCCACAGGACTGACTTCCACTGTTGATGCTAAATTGTTTAGATCAGCACCAAACTCATCATCATAAGATGAAGAAGAGAAAATACCAAGTGAGGGTTCATTATTTCATGTCTGATGGTCTGGGTGAATCCTGTTGTAGGCTCAAACATTAAAGAAATGGTTAGTTGAAATACCAGTAGGAAACTGGTCAACCACCAGTAGGAAACGGAAACATCACCAAGAGAAATTCTGTTGTTATCACCAGAAGGTGAACTGGGATGCTACAGTAGGAATGCTTTGGTACTTGCTCTCTTTTGAAGTTTTCTCGCATTCTTTGCCATCTGAAAAAACGTGCTTCTTTGTCATGACCTTTCAGTCTTGCAAGCTCCTGTTGAAATTTCTTCAGCAGATCAAGTGAGAATTGTCAAACCTCATCACCAGAAGTATCTTTAAGGCTCCCTCATACCTTTGGATGTAGATTTGTTAATGCTATTTTGTGTATGGATAAGAAGGGAAATGATTGACTTGTTCATCACATTCTTGAGTCTGTTAAATCAACATATTGTGTACCGCAAGGTTAGTTGATCTTCTGTTTTCCTGCCAAATTGGTTAGCTTTATCACGTTTATAGCTAAGTATCCAGTCAAATAATCGAGTCAAATAATACTCATTCATGACCAAAAGACCTTATTACATTAGGTTTTTCCTCAAGATACCTCAGATTCATAGTATATTCTACCCTTTTATTAGGGACATTGTACAATCCCCTGTAGGCTCTATTGCTTGCAGAGTATCCAACCAATGTTGGCCTTCATCAGCCTTGACATTCATATACTTACCTCAAATGAGCTCTTGTGTTTAAAATGGACACATTGAACACCCAAATGGGTTTAAATGACTGACTTGAAGGAAATGTTCCCAGTCAATAAGGCTCATAGGGTGTTTCGTATGTATAAGGACTAGTTACAAACAACTTATTCAAGACATAACAAGCCAGTTCTTACTGCTTCACTCCAGAAAAACATAGTAGGTTAACTTTGAGTCAGCCTAAATAGCTCTAGCTGCTCTATGAGGGTTCTATTTTTTCCTTATCAGCAACCTCATTTGCTGTGGGGGTTCTGGCATTACTATAATCCTCTTTATCCCTTTTGACACACAGAGTTCAATAATATGAGCTATTTTTAAACGCTCATGTAACCTTTATCACTTCTTATAGCTTTTACCTTTTGTTCAATTTGGTTTTCTCAAGATTAATAAAGTCCTTAAGGATAGGATAAGGTTCATCCTTATGTTATAAAATAGAAACATACCCAACAAAAACTGCTATAGTCATCAGTGATCCAATGGACGGTACTACGTGTTGGTCAATGCTATTTGAATTGATGTCTTTTGGTTAGGCCAAAAGAGAGACCATATATGAAGCAATTGCTAAGGTTCTAGTGAAAAGGAGGCTCACGACAGTTATGGCCTTATAGGAGGCTATTGTGTTTTGCTTGCCTTTATACAACATGCAACACAGGTTATGGTCATTCTTGAAAAACGTTTTTAGGGGTAGTCCTCTAACTAAGTTACCCTTTACTAATTTGTTCATGTTTTTATAGTTCTCATGACCCATCCTCCTATGCCATTTCACAGATTCATCAACTGAGGCTTTTGCCACTAAACAAGCCAAATTACCCTGGGGACTGAGATTATTCAAGTTAATGGTGAAAAGATTATGTTTCCTTAGAACCCTAAGTGCCACCATACTTTCATCTGGAAGCATGAAGTCCTTAGATAGCACAAGACAATCAGTGTCTGTGAAGAGAACTCTATTCTTCTTGTCACAAATCTGAGAGATGGAGAACAAGTTGAAATGTTGCAGTTCCTTTTACTTAGTTAGAAATTTCAAAATCCAGTTGGAGTGCCTGATTGTCCCTTTTTAGTAATCCTTACCTTCAACCACCACCAAAAGTCACTTTTCCCTCCTTGAATTTCTTGAAAGTATTTAGTCTTTCCACTTGTTTACCTTCATATTCTAGAACAACCACTAGACCAAAGATCTCCTTCATATTCAGTTCTGATAAGGATTTTCCTTATAACTATACAACCAATGTGGAAAGTTAGTGTCTAGGGGGACCCGCAAGCCATTTATGGCTTGGGTCTGCCTTGTGGATTGAAAAGGTTGACCATGAAGATATATGGAGATCCACTAATGTTCTTGGGTACCCAGTAATAAACATTGTTTATGTGTTTTCCAAAGATACAACCTGCTGAGGGCTTAACAGCAGTTGCCCATCTCACCCCACCATATTTCATATGATTATAATACATTTGAGGTACATATGGTGTATAAGTATGAAAATAAGAACTTGTAGGTCTATTTAAAATGTGGGGCATAGGCTAGCAATACTTTTTTCACAACCAGAAGTTACTGATGGAAGAATATCCTCGATCAGTAGGAAACTGGAAAAGGCCTATTTTGCCTACCAGTTGGAAGGAACTGGATGAGGACACCTTGGCATTACCAGTAGAACTGGTTGTGGTACTAGCAGAGGAAACAGTTTACTTTGACCAGTCCTAAAAAGTACTGCTTGTGGGACAAAAATAATTTTGATGATTACACATTATTTCAATTACTTGTTCAGTCTACCACCTCCATTATTACCAACAGTCTCTTTTAGCCATTTGTTTTCATAAAAATTCATCAATCTCTTAATAAGATGAGTACTACTACCACATACAAAATATATACTTAGAAACAGATGAGCATTTTTCCCTAAAATGACCTGCTTTTTATTAAATATCAATTCTTATTACAAGAGGGTCCTAGAAGTGTTTTCATTCTTATCGAACTATGTACTAGAGAAATCTAGGTAAATCCTGAACAATAAATGGGGTTCTTTGGTAGGTGTTCTCCGACATTTGACTCAATCTCAGCTTCACTCTCAGATATGTGAGATACATGGAAAGTTGATGCAAAGGGAACATGGTAGATATCATCTTTGACTTGGGCTCTGAAGATTTGACACTTGAATCACTGGAGGCAAATAAAAGTCATTTGTGGTTGAACTGAAGACTTATCTATGGTATACAAGAGACAAAGAAGTATTAAAACACTGAATTTGAGTCACCAGAGGTTGAGGTCTTTTTTACCATAAGATATTTGTGATTCATCCAAGTAAATGTGATCTATTATTAGGAGTGTAGTCTCCAAGAAAGAGGTGGAGGCGCAAGCTTTCATACTATCAGCCTTGACCAAACCTATGGAAATGAGGTTCCTACCTTCCATTTCTTCAGGTTAGTGGTAAATACACTAAATGTAGAGTAATCCCATCTTTAACTCATTTCACTTTATATAGTTATTAAATCCCAAAAACCACTTTTGTTCTAAAAGAATGGGAACTATCAATTAATATGAACAAGTTTTTTGAAGAGGTTTTCTCCCCTTTCAATTTTGGAATAAGTGATTATCAAGGTTTGTCTGTAATTCTTTATTAGGCAGTCTCAGCAATTGCATTTTTTCTTTCAGAATGTTTTAGCTGATTAGTTGTATTTTCTAGTTAATTGACAACTAACTAATCTGTCTTCAGTGTCAACTGATTTTTCTAGAAGAATTTCTTTTGTTTTTCCAAAGTTTAGTGAGTTATTATATCTTGAACTTGTATAAAATATTTTACCATTTTGTTCATCTAAGTTCATTATGTGACTTTTGAAGTCTCATTATACTTATTGTCACAACCAAAAGGGCAGTTATGTACCTCAGAAGTGACACCTATGAGAGCAAATTCTCCAGCATCACCTGCAGTACTGGCTTCCTTTGTATCAGCTCTAGTGATCAAGTTGTATATCTTGGCAGCACCTTCTTCAATTGCTTAAATAATCCTCAGTATTACAACCAGCATTATATCCAAGACTCTTTAGGAGCAATAACTCCATCACTCTGTACCTGACCATCATGCTTTGTCTATATAAAGACCTATATATCAACAATGATCAAGGCTTTGGGAACTTCTTTCCTTCTTTCCAATTCCTTGAATCTTGACAGGAATATCTTCGGTAGTCATTTCCTCTCTTTGCCCTGCTATTCTCTCTGGACAAAGTGGCCTCTTTGGAAGAACTTGTAACATATGGCATTTCTTCTTGTTGAAACTAGTAGATTTTTGCTGTATCAAAAAATCAATCTTCCTTCAAGCTTTCTTTTACAAACTTTGTGTACAATACAGATTGCAAGCCATTTGCCATTTCTAGTCCATCTCCTCCAGATCCATTTTTTCTATATGTTCAAAATCTTCAGTAAGCTCAGATGTTGTTCTGGTCAGTATCTAGACAACAAGAGATTGAAGAACTCTTAATTACCATTACCAGATCTGTGAGAACCCAGTACTTAGAGTTTGATGGAAGCGTTGTAGGTAGATGAAAATAAGCTCTAGGACTATCATGCATTTGACATATTTTTTGCTATTAAGCACTAGTGGTACTAACAAATGCATAATGGCTTCGGACCTGCAGAAAGGCTTGAGGAAAAAAAATAAAAGTAGAGTATCCTTTGTATTTACTCAGAGTCTTTAACTTGTGGTTACAAATCATCTACAGAATGAGTTTAATCCACCTTTGTTTTTAAGGTTAAAGCTACCTGGAGACCACGATGAAGGCATAATCTACTTAGAAAATTTTGAATTAATATCTTCATCCTCTGGCTGGCTTGAGTTGGTTAAGCTCGACTTTAGAATCATTATGCATCCTGTCATACCCTTTGTGCAATCCCTCTGCTTCACTAATTCTGCACTCTAAAAATTCTTGTTAAGTCATATACTTTCTCATCTTCTTGATTCACGGATTTCACACAAAATACCTAGCTTTGGACGCATTCCATATTATCTCTTGCATCATTACAGATGAATGGAAATCAGCCACTATGATCATCAGGAATATACTGATGCAAGGTATGGTTCTTGCTGAATTGATTCCCTTCTGAACAAGTATTGGTTGTTCATCTACAGTCGGTTGAGGGAAGGAATAATGACTCCTTCTATCACGATCTCTTCCAGTCCTTTTTCAAGCTTTGTATTCATTTTGAATAAGTCTTTCAGATATTCTTTTCATTGTTTGTGAGCAGTATATCCATATTTATAGCCCAGACATCATTACTTATCTTCTTAAAATAAGAAACTTCTGCATTGTTGTTTGTGACAGTCTGTATGATTTGTAGGTGAATGTTTTTGTTGTTGTTGAGCTATTGGCGGGCTCACTGAGAACACTATCCATTCATCGCTTTCATTTGTCTGGATCCTTGCCATTCTAAAGGTGTCGAGAGGTGTTTGGTTTGAGGGTTATAAGGATCTTAGATTAGGAATATTTCTTCTTATGAGAGAATCTCAACGGGCTATGATACCACTTGTTGGAACTCCTACTCTAGATAGATCTTGTACTGCCTGTTAAGATGGTGAATAACCTATGTAATCAAACTTAAAAGCTAAACTAAAGAGAGACTCTTGTTAGAAAAGCTAATGTCTAAAGAATATAGACACAATAATAAGAAGAACGACTGATAAAAACTAAAAGATCCTTTTTATGGATTTCTATTAATGACAAGGCGAATTGTGTTTTCTCGATCTCCTTCTTCCCTAAGCCGTGGGTTCTTTTTGTAGTGGTGAAACCCTAAAATGGCATCTACTAAAAACACGTGAGAATGATATGCATGACTATTCCTAATTTAGCTCATGCATATCCTCATCTCTAACTAACTAAAACCTTATCCTGGAATAACTATTTACTCTACGGGACTAAGTTCTCTATCCTAGTAGGTAAACTAGGACTCTAAGCCTACAGGACTACTATGATATACATTACCAGCAGGAAAACATACCTGCCAGAGTAGGACTACTACTTAACATTAAGGAACTACATACCTATAGTAGTAAACTAAGTATTTACATTTATTTATCTACAACATGTTACAGTTATATACAATTAAATACACTAATTTAAATGTTGCTTTAAAAACACATCTAAAGAAAGAAAATACATGTTATTATACCATTTGTACAAGTATAAAACATACAAAGCTCCTAAAAACATTTAATGCTAACAAGTTAGATAAATCGGAGTCGCACCGGTTTGGCTAGCCAATAAAATCTGTCTGAAAATAAAACGGAGATGACCGGTCGAAACCGGTAAAAACAGGTGAATCGGGTCGAACTGCAATTATTTTTTTATTCTCCGGTTAATCAGATCCTTTTTGTTTTGTTGACGTCTAAACTTTAATTACAGGGTACCTCGTCGCTGCAACGCTGCGATTAACCTGCCTATTTACTATAAGCAAATTAGACCCTCTCTCCCTAATGAATGCTAAAATTTTAAGTAATACTAATTTATACTTATTGTACAACTCTTTGATGCAAACAATAATAAAGAACAAATGGTTTCCCGGCACAATCTCTCTACTCATTAAATGCAAAAAAAAATTTAAGTAATTACAACTGTTTATGCTTATTTTTACCATACTTAATGCTCTCGAAAAAATAAATAAGTAATTCTTAACAATATAATGCAATATTGTATCATTCTTTAATTGAAACTTTTTACCACAAACCTATCACCATAATTAAGTAATCAACTTTTCACCACAATTAGTAAAGTAAATATATCATACTAACATAAAACATTGTCCGGTCATAAATTATTATATACAATATAAACATGCATACTCCTCTTATCAATAATTCGAAGTGAATCACAAATATCTTCCGTGTTGCTTGCATTTTCCATAAAGAACAAGAGAATAAGATCTATCATTTCCTTGACAATTTTAAAAACTCAAATTTAATTAAGAAAAAGAAATAAAATCGACATCACCGGTTTAACAATATCTACTGCTAACCTCTGAAGCCAAAATTGATCTATCACATAACAATACCCAAAGCATAAAGCCCAAACGAGCATATTGATAAAAACAAGCAAAAGAACCTGCGCGTTGTGGCGGGGCTAATTTTTTCCCGAATATTTTTTTTTATGTTTCGGGGGGCGATGCGTTATGGCGGGGCTAATTTTTAATATTTTATTTTTTTGTATGATTCGGGGAAAAAAAAATTGCGTTGGGACAGGCTAATTTTTTCCCAAATATTTTTTTTTTGGGACGGTTTTGTAAATTTTTTTACGGGAATTTTTGTGTAAGAAAATCGTAAATAGTTAAAAGGTGAGGGTCCGTTTTGTATTTTTTTTTACTTTGGGCCAATTTTTTTTGGCTAATTTTTTCCCGGATATTTCCTTTTTTTGTACGATTCGGGAATTTTTTTTTTGCGTTGGGACGGGTTAATTTTTTCCCGAATATTTTCTTTTTTTGGGACGGGGTTACAAAATATAATTCATCTTAATTTTAACTCTTATCCTTTTTTTTCGAGATATCTTTTTTTTTGGCCGATGAATGTAAAAAAGTTGTGAACAATAAAAACTTGACGTGTTTTTTTTGTTAATTTTTTTCGGGATTTTTTTTGTAAGAAAATCGTAAATAGTTAAAAGTTGAGGGACCGTTTTGTATTTTTTTTACTTTGGGCCAGATTTCAGGCTAATTTTGGGCTAGTTTTTTTTTTTTTACTTTGGGCCACAGTTTAAAGTGTTGTTTTTTTTGCTATATGGTTTTTTTTAATATAATGAGTTGTACGTTTGTGACCATATCGATTATTTTAAAGTTATTAGGTATCGAAGATGTTTCCGCGGGTATTTTTTTTATCTGAATAAATCGGAACTTTTGTAATATTTTTTTCACTCCTACTTTGTGCATACAAATTTAAAAAAAAAACAAAAACAAAATAATTAAAAAAAAAAACTAAAATCGGGCTGGCCCAAAATGGGAGCCCGTTACTGTTTTTTTTACGTTTCGGGGTGTTTTTTTTGGGCGATGCGTTATGGCGTGGCTAATTTTTAATATTTTCTTTTTTTTGTATGATTCGGGGAAAAAAATTTGAGTTGGGACGGGCTAATTTTTTCCCGAATATTTTTTTTGGGACGGTTTTGTAAATTTTTTTACGGGAATTTTTGTGTAAGAAAATCGTAAATAGTTAAAAGTTGAGGGACTGTTGTGTATTTTTTTTTTTACTTTGGGTCAGATTTCAGGCTAATTTTGGGCTAGTTTTTTTTTTTTTACTTTGAGCCACAGTTTAAAGTGTTTTTTTTTGCTATATAAGTTTTTTTTAATATAATGGGTTGTACGTTTGTGACCATATCGATCATTTTAACGTTATTAGGTATCGAAGATGTTTCCGCATGTATTTTTTTATCTGAATAAATCGGAACTTTTGTAATTTTTTTTTTCACTCCTACTTTATGCATACAAATTTTAAAAAAAAAAACAAAAACAATATCATTTAAAAAAAAAAAAAAAACTAAAATCGGGCTAACCCAAAATGAGATCCCGTTACTGTAGCAAGTGGCCCACTGTCAAAACGACAGTGGATTTGACGCCTAATGTGTATATTAGTAATTTGATACTTACTTTAGCCGTGTTCACGAGTTATCTTTTCATTTTGTTTCTTTCTCACAAAGGTAATGTGAATAAAAATATTCTATATACCTAAAGAAAAGTTTGTATAAAAATCACAAATTTTATAAAAATCAACAAATCAAATCCTCGCCATTTGATCTATTTGATTCAAAAGTATAGATTAAAAGTAGTTTCTAATTAAAAATAAATTGTATTGAAATAGTTAGAGTTTCTTTTGATTTACACACAATTATACATTTCGTCTTAAAACTTTTAAAAATTATACCATTGTTTTTGTCCTCGTCATTTTGTAACAGACTGGTCACTGGACCATTAATTCGTCAATTCACTCCGTTAACTCTATGAAATAAGGGTATTTAAGATGGTGATGTTGAATGATTGCATATCTTTAAGAGTATTTCTCAAAACCATTTTGTGTTGTAGATACAGAATAGGTCTTTACCTGTTAGATGGACGGTTTTCTTATTAGTTGATTAAAATCTTAAAATTGTTTTTAAGATTCAATGTACACTAATTATAGCAGAGTGCAAACACTTTGTGACGAATAGTATTAAAAGGGTCGTAAACGGATAACTTGATGTTTAAATCGTGCATATATCGAGTAAATAATTGTTGGGTTCGATATTATAAAGTTTGACGTATTATCGGTACTAAAATGGGTATAGGACATAAAAAAAGCTAATGACTATGAGAAGCAACCGTACGCCTCATACAACTACAAAGTGAAAAACGCATATTATTAGCTAACGAAAAAATGAATGATTATCGAATAATCATGAATTGCTACAAGGGAAGTGATACTCACACCACAAAAAGTGATGTGAATACCACAATATCACATCACTAATGCATATGTTACAACATCATATATGCATAATTGTGGTGTGCAAATCATTTTTTGTGGTGTGAGTATCACTTCCCTTGCTACAAATGCAAATTTCATATGCGTCTTTAAAATGTTCTTTAGACTCTTCCCACCCCAAATTTTACTAATGGAGCTATATTAGATTTAATAAAAAAACACAGAAAATATGCGATGCGATGCGGTGCAAAAGTTGGCGGTTTCATGTAGATCGGGAAGTCAGGATAATGGTGCGGTAAAAAGCGCTCATCAGTATACGGTCCACTAAAATTTGAATATGTTTGGAAGCTTGCGGGGCACTTATATGTCGTTAGTAAGTTCCCCGAAAAGCATAGCGTCATGACACAAAGTTCGTAATGGTTACCCTAACAGATTTCACTAATTTCGACCTTTGAACCCTCAATACGAATTTTCTAAAATTTGACCTACACTCTGTTTTCAGTTTAATTGTATAAGTGATTTACATGATTTAAAGGACTTATCCAGATCATTCAATATCTTAGCCGGACTCTAGCCATTTGATCCTAGTCACTCAAATTTCTCTTTATTCATCTTTATTTATCACTTTTACACTTTCGTTCGGCGTTAATATGGATGATCGTAACAGCGATATTGTCACACACTTTCATGTTTCTTTTCTTATTTTGGAAACGATGACTATTGCAACAAACTCTATCATTAACATCATAAAATGATTTGATGTGTTTTAAACACATAATTACACAAATCTCACATGTGCGATAAGCAGTTAATATCAGATTTACATCAAACACTATTCTAATAATGTTATCTTCACCGTGTGCTATAAGCACCAATAATGTATGAATTTTTACAATGTTTAATGTGTAATATGGAATATACCATTGATATCATACTTAATGTCATATCTCATATGTATTTGCTGAACTCATGTATCATGCATCTTTAAATATGGTTTTATCAGTAGCTAGAATTATAATGGATATATTATTTAGATAAACTGATGCGAGATCAATTGTATACCACTTTTCACTTTTGTATAAGTGTACTTTTTAAGAACTCGTTTTTATACTGTCTAGATATTTATCGCTACAAACTCTTACTTTTTCTACATAATAAGTGAGGTACTAAAAATAAGTGCTAATAACAAAATATGCAAGATGCCAAAGCCAGATATATAAATGATTAATCATCAAAAGAAATAAAGTAGCTAAGAAATAGTTTGTATGTGACATCAAGAGTAGCAGGAATAAAGTTAATGTAAACAGTACACATAATTTCAAAATATGTTGGTTAATCATCTAAGAAATTGTACAATGTATTTTTTTTCTAACGCTGGAAGCATGTTGATTCTTAAAGTGACTAATTGTAATATTAGTTCCAGGATCTCATAATTATATGCCACAAGAGCGTCGAGAAGCAGAAGTGCACAAATGATGCATACTCAATTTGGATGCCCTGATTGCTAACCAAACTATACATGCCTACATAACCAATATAACTCCAAAAAATCACCTTCAGGTACCTCCAATGTGACCGACCTTTTGACCTTAAACCTCATTATTATATTAGCCTCTTTTTGAAGGTTTAGTTATATACAAGTATTCCATCCTTATCAACCTTCAGGGTGTCCTTGAGGATAGTATAGAAGAGCCTCTTTGTTCACCCTACAATAAAATGTCATAAACTTGTTAACAAAAGGTTAAAAGCATGCTTTGTTAAGATAATATTTACCTCAGTCTTTTGGATCAGCAAGCATACCCCTTTCTGCAGCAACAATGACATATTGGCTTTCGGTTCTTGCTGCCCGTGCCAACAGTCCACGTTATCGCCATTTACTCCTTTGGCACAATACCTAAAAAATAAAGTCAGCCCAAAAGTAAAAAAAAGGACATGAAGAACCGTTAATAAAATAATCATAATCGTTGAATGATCGACTTCCCTAAGGTTTTTGTCAACCCTAAGTTTTTCCAAAGTATATTGTGCGTATTGTTTATTTCTTAAGGCTCAAACTCTGTTGCGCGTATTGTTTATTTCTCAAACTCTGTCCTTGTGCAGTTATTGTTTATTTATTGGCGTCACAAACTATGACCAAAGTGTTATTTTCTTGACTCATGAATGATTATGTTCTTATTGTCAAGTAAATCAATACACGTATCCACTATTTCATACAACAATCAGGCTATTCCAATTTGGAAGCACATCACAACATACTCCTTGCGCATACCTAAAAAACTAAAGTCGCCCAAAAGTAAAAAAAAGGACAGGAAAGAACGTTTAATAAAATAATCATAATCGTTTGATATGATCCGACTGCACTAGGTTTATTGTCACCCTAAAGTTTTCAAAGTATATTGTGCGTATTGTTTATTTCTTAAGGCTCAAACTCTGTTGTGCGTATTGTTTATTTATTGGCGTCACAAACTATGACAAATGTGTTATTTTCTTGACTCATGAATGATTTATGTTCTTATTGTCAAGTAATCAATCACATACCCACTAATTATAAACATTCAGGACAATTCCAATTTGGAAGCACATCACATAAACCCACCCAATTTGGAAAAATTGGTCACTGAAAATTTCATGGTTGCTGATAAAATGATTTGTTGCTCATATTTATACTATAATCAAGATGTTGTTTGGGCTGTTTTATATTACTAAGGTTCATCGGCAAGGAATATGCACAAGTTAATAAATTCAACAAAAGTCATCATTAATCACACTCTGTATACAAAAAGGTTTCAAAGACTTAGTACAGGAGTGTGGGGCTTCAGTTTGTGGGTCAATCTAACATGTCATATAACATGACATGTTTCATCCTGAACTTGTTACTACCCGTTACCCACCCTGACTGGCCCACCCATTTTGCATCATCACACGAAACGGAAGTGCACCAAAACTAACTGAAACCTGGATGTATGTATCAAAAACATAGGCAACCTATTCACAACCTCTTTTTAGATTTATAAAATTACTGAGAGAATGCACAGTTGTAAATTTTTTCCTATGGTCATAGCATGTACTATCCAACAACATCTGATTACTTTTTAGGTAAGTCATAGATAAAAAAACCTCCTAAGCTATAATCTTATCTAACAAAGAAGCGAGATTGTCCTATTTTATTTAATGAAGCTTTAGGATGACCGTACTTGGCCATGTACTAAGTTTCTCTAATAAACATGAGTTGAGAGCTTGTACTGATGCAACATATTCATCGCTGAAGGTTTTTAATAACCAAATAAGACTCAAGTTCCTTGCTTTATCAACTTTATCATTTTGCGTAAATCAAGAAACTAGCTAGCTAATGCACAACATCTAAATAAAAGATACAGTATGAAGGGTACGCATTAGAAACAATAATTATTGGCATAAACTTACCCGATAAAAGATAGAATATCAGCTCAGATAGTAGCCAAAAACTTTAAACCACCAAGATGAGTGTTGAGCCTTTCAGATATAACTGTCTACATTAGATCAGAACCAATTCTCGAATTTCATTTAAGTTTAGAATATGCCAAAAAGTTTCCCTTCCATTTCATATCCATGCTCCTCAGTTTGATCACGAAGCAGTTAAATCAGCTTTTACATCAAACCAAAATTTGATATGTGACATGAAGCATGTTTAAATTTAACTACAAGCCAAACACCAAACAAACCAATCGATTTATGCTGAAACACCCAAAC
>BQNB010090689.1:5224-27079 GCA_026074375.1 Tanacetum coccineum | reverse complement strand
AATTAAATACTTTCCTAATAACAATTTATTGTCTAACTTAAATAAACTTAAAGAAATTTATTGTGACCTTCCATTTTCTTAAACCGCATCATAAATCCAAGCCCAAACCCAACACCCCCTTAATTCTATAAACCGAACCCAACGCCCTCTTTTTCTTTTATATAAATCGGAACATTCACACACACACTCTCTATAATTTAAAACGACTAAATTTTTCTATCCATCTCTCTTCTTTCTTCTCTGTCGAGCAAAGCACCACAAAACCATCATAACTGATCTTTGATTCTCCACCAAAACCTCTTATTTATATACCAAATTACTCCTAAAAATGCCCTTAATCTTCTCCTACAATAAAATCACACATGCAAGAAGATTTTATAAATCGTCAATTTTTCTTCAAAAATTATGTTTTAAGGATTTAGTTAAATTAAGGTATTAAATAGTAGCAAGCTTTGATCAAGGAAGTTGTGTACAAGTTTTGGGTGAATAAAAATCAAGTTTTTGGTTTTTCTTGCTCTCCTTGTGGTTCGGCCAAGTTCATAAACCCCCAAGGGTTTATAGCTTTTGATGCATCCTCTCTCTTGATTCCATTGTGAGCATTTATACTTCCTTTCTATTTAATTTTTATAGTTACATAAAAATTATATACATGCATGTTGATTTTTGTGAATTGGGAATCCATAGAATATAATACATATGATGTTTGAGGTTGTTGATGATTGAGGATGGTTCAATAGGTTAGTATTGGAGTGTTGGATGTGAAATTGGTGCAAAACATTGAGGGTTTGAATGAGTTTATAACCCTTAATTAGGGCAGAAAGTTTAGGCATAAAATCGGCAAATTTAGTGTGTCGTAAACTGATATTTTAGTGTTTAGAATTGTAGAGGTCGTTCCAATGATCGTTTTGGTATAAATTAGAGCTTATAACTCTTAAAAACGAAAAAATTATGGTCGATTTTAGTTAGGAAATGGTTTCGGTAATTTTCAGAAAATGACAGCTTTTATATCCGAATTTGGGTCAACTTTGCGATGTTATAGTATTTGTCATGCCAAAAGGTTTTCTAGGTTTTCAGGACCCTAAAGTTATCTACTCCGAGTCTACTTTCAAACGAACTAGGCCTCGTCGATTTTTAAGATGTAAAAGTTAGTCAAAACCTTTGTACAAGATTAAGTGTTAAACTGTGTAGGCTGTCCATAAATTCGATTATAAAGATGCTGTGAGCAGGCAGGTCAAAACTTAATATTTTTGGACAAAATTTAATCTGAAGATTGTACATGATATGTGTCACCTTTTTGTAATTTTTTCAGATTTTTATAAAAATTTTAAGGGCACCTGCTGTTGCCCAACTTTTGATAACTTTCAGCAGGCCCTGTTTCGAGCTAGTTACGATAAGCTAGAGTTAACGAAAGGTAAAATTTACCTAGAACCTTTGGGGCAAGTGTGGTAGTAAGTTAAGATGTATATGAACCTGGAGAATGAGTATAAGCAAGTGTTGAGGCCATATGGTTAGTCGTTAAGCGGTAACTAGTTGCTAGTGAATAGACGAAATTTTCAAAAAATAAGTAACCAATGGAAATAATAAGTGAAGTATGGATTACATGGATTCCCAATGAACAAACTATTATGCATATAATATAATAAGTTTCATAACTTATGTAATTCGAATATTAATAATATATTATTAATATTAATAGGTCATGGTTAATTTCTAGCGTTTTACCTTTTTATGATTCTCGATTGGCGTTGCTTCTATTCATGGTGAGTTCATAGCCTCGCCTTTTTAACTTTAAATGTTTTATTAAACCCTACGAGGGAGATACATGCTTGCTTTGAAAATATGAACACAAGTTGTTTAGTATGTTGTGCCCGATTACATATTGATTTCATTGAGTAGCTATTGCCAAAAGACCCTCATTTCATGAACTGTTAATTGCCTATGATGGGTGAACGCTTGTACAAATAAATAGATCTATTGGGTTTAAAAGCCCTGATGGGGGTATGTATCCTTAAGAGAACACCCACTCAACGGGCAATTTGTATTGAGAATTTAGGTATAAGGCAATAATACCTAGTCGTGGGGCTAATATATCATGAAGGATATATTTTATTGTCAAGGTTCAGTGTCATGAGCTCAATGAGATATAAATTAATATATGGCTTGTCCGATCAACAAGTCTCTTGATGAATTATGCTTGTATTCTAACATTTAATCATATAAACTCTATGAATTCACTCAACAATTTTGTTGACTCTTTAAGCATGTTTATCTCAGGTAATCAAGGTTGAAGACTTGGAGCGGTATGAAAAGGAGCTTGCGCGAATTTATTTTGTTAAACTATTTTTAAGTTCCATTCCTCAAACCACATTTAAAATATGTTGGTGGTTTATAAAACTTGTATGTTGATTTGGTTAAGATTCTGTGGGACGACTTTTGCACTCTGATCTTACTTTTGGAATGGAACATGTTTGACAACGTCTCTTTTGAGTCGTTCTTTTGTAATTTATGTGTAATTGTGCCATTAGTTAACACCCAATTGTTGGTTCCGCTGCGTATGAAATTGGGGGTGTTAAAGACATTCAGTTTCAGTGAAAAGAACACTGTTTTTCTTGTCACACATCTGTGAGACACTAAAAAGGTTAAACTTAAGTTCTTTCACAAAGTACACATCCTGACTGGTTTCTTCTTGAGAGTTTGATATCTTATCATAGAACCTGACTGTCTCTCTTGAACTTGTTCAACAATAGTATTCCAGTCAATATCATTAGTTTCTTTTCTTTGATCCAACTGTTTTTGTATCTCTAAGGCTTTTTCAAAATCAATTCTTTTTTGTTCTTCTCTTGCTGCAGCTTTTGCCATTTCTTCCTCATTTAGCTTCTTAGCTATCTCTTCATCAGTACTAATCTGTTCTTTACCTTGAATTTCCTCAGCAGTACTAAAAAGACCTCCATCAGTACTATCTCTTGAACTGTCAGTACTTCTTCTTCTTTTATTGTAGGTCTTTACTTTTTCTCTGGATGCATCTGCAAGGATCTTAGCTGCACTTAGAACACTTAATTCAGCTTCAAAAGCTTTAGGCTTTGTTCTTCACCTTGTGGATCTTTTGTAGGAGTAGTCTGCTGCTCAATCTGTTCCATATCATACTCAACTTCTGCATACTCTTCCTCTACATCTTCATCATCTGTCTCTTCAAGAGCTTTAGTTATCTTAGATAGATCTAAAACAACTATGATAGAAACCTTGTTGAATATATAAAGACTATGCGGAATCTAATCTTTATATACTAGAAGAACAATAAAGCAATGTAACTGTGACACAATATCTTTCTCTCAACTCACTATATATTGAACGATTCACAAAACAACTATATGTTTTGCCTAATAGCTATGACTATTCTATCATGGATGTGTCTCTCTAACTATGCCGTAGGGTTCCTTTTATACACCAAGGAAAACCCTAATAGGCTTACAAAACGCGTTAAGTGATCATGCATATCTATTCGTAATATCTCTCATGCATATCACATAAGCAGTACTAACATCATACACTAACAGTACTAATAAACTAACCAGCAGTACTAATGACTTAGTTTATATTCTTCAATCTTCAAACCATCAAATAGCAGCACTAAGTCCTTTCAGTAGTATGAACTTGTAGAGGCCCTTTAATTCCCAACAATCCTCCCCTAAACTTGTGATTTATCTCCAAATCATCAAGTTTCTTGAATTAAAGCTTTTTGGTTCTGAGAGGATTCTTCTAAACACTTTAGCTTCCTGGTTTATTGGCTTATATGAAGATCTTCATGATTAAGTCTCTTGCCATCTCACTATATTCTTCTCCTTGCAGCGTTCTGCCTAGCATCAAACCCATAACTGCAGTTGTCAAAGGATAATCCTTTTCTGTCAGTATAAAGATGTCATGTCCTCTTGTTGAAGATACATGATGTATTTCACATGAACTATACAGTCTCCATGTCAATGGATCATGCATATATCTTTGTAGCTTCCATAGTGTATCTTCTTTGTCTGGTTCAAATAGTCTTTTCAATTCAACTCATAGAGCTCTTTCCATATCTTCAGTAGGTTCTATAGATCTAAACCTTTCTTTAACTAAGCTCCATAATATATCAAGGTCTTCTCTGTTAAATCCTTTGAGCATACCTTCAAAGCTTTGATATGCCTCTGTGATATTACTAACCCTGATAATCTTCTAATACTTTCTTGAACCTTCAGTATGAATTTCCCAATCTATGATATGATACTTAACTTGTAAAGCTTCTGCCTTGATTTTTTCAACTGGAACTATCTCCATCATTTTCTTGAGTTCTTCTTCAGATAATTATTTTGGTTCTCCAGTTGGTTGTTCTTGAATAGGTTCTGAACTTGAAGCTTCAGCAGTCCTTAACTTCTTAAAACTTTCTTGAAGTAGTGTCTCTTCTGCAACTATCTTTTTCTCTGTCTTACCAACTTCAGTATCCTTCTTAAACAAAGTTTGTACCTTGTTATACTCTTTTTCAAATATGGGTCTGATCTCATCATAACTCATACCTTTGAAGTTACCCATCTTGTATCCATCCATATTCTTCAAATATGTCATCATATTCTTCCTTGCTTGAGCTACTGTGACTGGTTTCTTCTTGAGAGTGTGATATCTTATCACAGAACCTGACTGTCTCTCTTGAACTTGTTCAACAATAGTATTCTAGTGAATATCATTAGTTTCTTTTCTTTCATCCAACTATTTTTGTAACTCCAAGGCTTTTTCAAAATCAATCCTTTTCTGTTCTTCTCTTGCTGCATCCTTTGCCATTTCTTCCTCATTTAGCTTTTGAGCTATCTCTTCATCTAACCTATCTGTGTTTTTCCTTGAATTTCCTCAGCAATACTAAAAAGACCTCCAGCAGTACCTCCAGCAGTACTATCTCTTAAACTGTCAGTACTTCTTCTTCTTCTATTGTAGGTCTTTACTCTTTCTTTGGATGCATCTGCAAGGATCTTAGCTGCACTTAGAACACTTAATTGAGCTTCAAAAATTTCCTGGCTTTGTTCTTCAACTTGTGGAGCTTTTGCTTTTGTAGGAGTAACATACTGCAATAGATTAGTCTAATCCATATCATACTCAACTTCTGCATACTCTTCCTCTACATCTTCATATTCTGTCTCTTCCATCCTCCTTTATTTGGAAGGATCCTCTGAAACCAAATCCTCCTCATCATCAGAAAGGACCATCCTTGCCTTTCTCCTTTCTGTGGTAGACTTCAACTTGTCTTCCAAGTGTTTCACCTTCTTCACCAGCTTTGTAATAGCATTACCATAAACTTTCTTAGTCTGTTTGAGATCATTTTCCAAACTGGTGACTCTGTCAAGTAATTTGGTACACAAATCTATCAATTCATTAAGTTTCTTGCTGCCCTCAAAATTTCCAAGTATGTAACCTCCTAGGAGAGGTAAATCATAGGGCATGGAAGATTTTGTTTGTGGAATTTGTAGTTCATTGAGAGGTGGGGATGAAGTAGTAGTGATAGGTTTAGATGTAGGTAATTCAGAAGGTTGATCTTGTGATGATGTTAGATGAGATGTAGTGGGTTGTGATATAGTAGGTTATGAGGTAAGTTCAAAAGCAATGGGTGTGTGTTGAGACTCAACAGTGAGTGTTGGTCTTTCACCTTGACCAAGTTGGTCATGAAGCAACATATTATCAAATAGAGGTACGTGTACCCCTGAGAAACCTATTTTCATGTTGCTAAAAAGTTTTTGTGTTAGAGAAGGAGCAACATATATTCTTTTATGTGGATTAAGATGCCTTTTCTTTTTATTCAAAAGGATTTGTATAAAGCGTGGATACATCAAAAATGTGGTTTTACTATCCACATTTTTCACCATACCATCAAAAATTAGTTGTGAAAACTTAAAAGTCCTATTTGTAGCTAAACAAATGATTACAGTTGCAATATTACTTGAAAATTGTTCCCATGAAGTTTTCTTAGGACTTAAACAATGTAATATGGTATGGATCAAAAATCTCCATTGGGGTGAAAATTTACATTTTTTAAAAGTAAGTTTGTCATTAGTAGAAACATACCCCCATTAGAGTGAGTTGTTCAAAGATTTCAGTATTGGGGAAAGTACTAAGACCATCTGCATCTGCTAATTAGAGATGTCTCCTAACAGATGCTTCAGTAATAGCAAATTTGTACCCATCTACTATGACAATTATCTATTATTCTCCATCATTGACTGTCTCGACAGTAGCAGTCTGCCAAAATTGTTCAATTAGAGAAACATAGATAGTAGAGTTTGCAGTTAAAGCATACCTGATATGACTACCAGCAAGAAAGTCTACTGTCTGATGAAATTCTTCACTTCCAGTTGGCTTTTGAAGAAAAGCCACCATGTTATGCTTGTCGCAGAATCCCATATGAGCCATGTGGATAGAAGTTTTGAACAAAATACTGATGTGAGTGCCGGGTTAAGATCGATTTATAAGGAATTAGAGTTTGGTAAAAGCAATTGAGATTTTAAAGAGAGGGTATAAGGTTTTGAAAGCGGATAAGTGATCAAATTGTAACTTTTTCTTAAAGAAATTGTGTTAATAAGGTAAAGATAACAATTTTCCAAAATAAGAACCTTATATACTTAGACAGTTGCGTAAAAACCTCAATGGTAATATTCAAAGAGTTGAAAATCTGTTATTGACCAAACAGTGTAAATGGTAACCCAGCAGTATAAATAGTAGCCTAGCAGTACAAACTTTTGTAGCAGTACTAATATTTTTACCCATCAGTATTAATAATTTGCCTAGCAGTAGTAACTTTTTCTCTAATAATCATGCAATAACATGCTTCTATTCATCAGAAACACACTAGAAATAACTAGATAGACATGTGAGAATTCATGAGGATCCATATTTATGCATAACCTATGAATAGAAGTAAAAAACTATTAACCAAACCAAAATACTACATTTGACTCATTTCTTCCCAAATTTAACCTCAAGTCATCCCATTAGTGTAGTTGGAAGTATAGTTTTTGGCAAACTATCAGCCATCAATGGATTTGATAATTCTTTACCAGTTGCCGTTTGCCCTGGAATAGCCAATTCTTTCTTGTCGGTTAGACATGGTGAATTGATTACCATTTGTTGTGTGGTGTACAACCAACACTGAAAGAACATTCATGCTATCAGCAATTTCCTCCCCTCAAATAAAGCTTTTAGCAGCAACGCCAATCCACATGTACACAGCAGTACTAACTGAACCTAGCAGTACTAACTTTTGTACTAGCAGTACAAAGTTTTACCCAGCAGTATCAACTAAGCCCAGCAGTATTAAGAAACTTGACATCATATTTATCCTTTCAAATCTCATTTATGTATAATCCTCTGTACCTATACACAAAGAACTTCCCTTTACTCCATGCTTTAGGGATTAAGTATACCAATGCTTGCAATCAAAAACTGAAACCTAGTCACATCAAAGGCTTTAGTGAGAAGATCTGCAACATTGTAGTCTGTATGTATCTTGACCATTTCAATTAACTTTTTCTCATAGGAATCTCTAATGAAATAATGCCTAATCTCTATATTCTTAGTCTTTGAATGATAGACAGGATTTTTCACCACACATATTGCACTTTAATTATCCACATGAATCTTTATCTTCATAAAGTTGTATCCATAATCAAGTAATTGATTTTGAAGCCAAAGAACCTGTCCATAGCAGTTGGAAGCAGCAATGTATTCTGCTTCAGTTGTTAAATTAGCCACAATTATTTGTTTCTTGCACTGCCATGAGATTAGCCTGTAACCTAAGAACTGACAACCTCCTGTTGTAGATTTCCTATCAAGACTAACACCTGTATAGTCACTATCAGAATAGGCTATCAAATCCATAGGTGAATCCTTAGGATACCAAAGGCTTAACCTTTAAGATATCTAAAGATTCTCTTCACTGCCTGCATATGAGAGGCTTTTGGTTGAACTTGAAATCTTGAGCATGCACACACAGCAAACATAATGTCTGGCCTAGAAGATGTTAAGTACATCAATGATCCAATCATGGACCTATATAAGTGAACATCAACATCTGTACCAGCTGTATCTTGTGATAAAGGCTTGTATCTCAATTGGAGTACTTGCTGTCTTCACACTAGAAAAACCAAACTTCTTTAAGATGTCTCAAACATATTTATCCTGACTAAGAAATATGCCATTTTTTTCTTGCTCAACTACAGTCCTAGAAGACAAGTGAGTTCCCCCAAAGGAGCTATCTTGAATCTTTTAAGATAAGCTCTGCTCCAAAGTCGTACTCAAAGACTTCTTTGTAGACCCAAAAATGATGTCATCTACATACACCTGAACTAGTAGAATGTCATTCTTGATCTTCTTGATGAACAAAGTCTTATCAATTGTCCCTCTTCAGAATCTATTTTCTAATAACTAGGTAGATAAAGTCTCATACCAGGTTCTAGGAGCTTGATGAAGGGACCATATAATTGCTTTCTCTACCTTATATACTTCTATTTGGAAATTCTAGAATCCACAAAGGCCTGGATGTTGGACTAACATATACCTTTTCTTCTATAGTTGCCATATATAAATGGCACTTCTTTACATCCATCTGTACACAAAAAAAAGTTGGGAAATCCATAAATGATGCATAGGCCAAAAATAACCTGATTGCTTCAATCCTAGCAACAGGAGCAAAAATCTCATCATAATCTATGCCTTCTTCTTGTCTATAACCCTGTGCTACCAGCCTGGCTTTATTTCTAACAACAATCCCTTCTTTGGATCTTTATTGTTTTAAATTACCCGCTTGGTACTATGACCTTTTAAAACAAGCAAATAAACAATTTTGGAAATCTTTGTGATTTTTCCTTCTTTGCTTGTTTATGAAAGATATCAATCCTGCTTCATTCTGCTTGGCCATTCTTCTTGTTTGAACTGCTAATTTTGGATCTCTAATTATCTGAGCTTTAGGATGAATAGAATGGATTCTAGTTGTGGGAAATAGGACTGACAACAATGGAAGGTTCCATGTTGTTAAAATCAGCCTCTGCACCCACATCTTGATCAACAAAAGGAGAGTTGTAAATATCATCATCATCATAAGCACTGTCTAAAATGCCAGTACCTTGAGGCTCAGCAGTATCCTTCAGATTAGGCATGAAAAGATCATCTGGATAATCATGGACATCAATACGAAGGGATCCATCAAAAGAAACAAGTGGTGGTCCACTTGATGGGCCAGCAGGATAGAAAGTTCTTGATGCACTAGCAGTATTAACTGGAGTATTAACAGTATTAAAACTGTTAGTAGTGCTAGTTCTAGTATCCAATCCTTGAAAAAGCTTCTTATTACACTCTGCTTCAAATTGGTTTTTGACATCATCAGAATGCTCTGTAGCCTCCTTTTGTTTATTCATCATCTTATTAACAGCATCCTTCAAGGTTTGGTCTTCCTCATTTGCTGGTTGTTGTTCAGTCTTTTTACCAGCAGCATCATTATTAGGTGAGGACACAACTTCCTTAGAACTTGAAGGAACATAGGAACTTGTATGCACCAATGGTAATAAAATGTATTCTTGATCAGGCACTTTGTCTTTTCCAGCTTGTCATGCATCAGAATTAGTCTCTATACCTGCATTACCATTAGTTCTATTTCCTGCACTGACTGGTTGATAATTTATAGTATTTGTTAGAGAATCAATATCAAACAACCATTCAGGTCCATTTCCTGCAACATTTGGTTTGTTTTCAAGAAAGTTTACATACAGGTTTTCCTCTACCTTCCTAGTTCTATGGTTATATACTCTAAAAGCCTTGCTATTTATATAGTAACCAACTAGGACTCCCTCATCAGCCTTTCCATCAAATTTTCCTAGGTGATCAAGGGTGTTAAGAATAGTAACTGGATAGACAAAAGGTCTCATAAAACTTATAATAGGTGTTCTACCAATTAAGAGTTCATAAGGTGTCTTATTATGAGGTTTAGTCACCAATACCCTGTTCTATAAATAACAAGCAGTATTAACTGCTTCAGCCCAAAATGGTATAGGTAATAATGAATCTGCCAACATAGTTCTAGCTGCCTCTATGAGTGTCCTATTATTTCTTTCAGCTACTCCATTTTGTTGTGGAGTTCTAGCATTACTGAATTCCCTCTTAATCCCTTTTATTCCACAGAACTGATTCATTTCATAATTTTTTAACTCAGTCCCATTGTCACATCTGATGATTTTAACCTTGTGATTTAATTGGTTTTCTATGTCTGTTATGAAGTTTTTAAGGATTCCACTAGTCTCATCCTTTTTAGCTAAGAAGAAAACCCAACTAAATCTGCTATAGTCATTAGTGACCACTAGGCAGTACATTTTACCCATGATACTCTTTACAAAGGTTGGTCCAAATAAGTCCATATGCAAAATTTATAAAGGTTGGCTGATAGTATTCACAAGCTTGGACTTACAAGTGGCTTTGTGTTGCTTTCCTTACTGACAAGCAACACATGTGTGGTCATTTTCAAAAATCTTTGAAGGCAATCCTCTGACAAGATTTCCTTTTACAAGTTTATTCAAAGTATTAAAGTTTATATGACCAAGCCTCCTATGCCACAATTTAGACTCATCATTTGTGGCCTTTGTAAACACACAAGTCAAACCTTTTGAAGGAACAATATTCTTTAGGTCAAAACTGTACATATTATCTTTCCTGGGTATCTTAAGCACTACTTGATTTTCATCAGGTAGCTTAAAATCAGGAGAAAGAATAAGACATTCGGTTTCAGTGAAAAGAACACTGTTTTTCTTGTCATGCATCTGTGAGACACTAAAAAGGTTAAACTTAAGTTCTTTCACAAAGTACACATCCTCAAAGTCTAAATTTCCAGTTCTAATTTTACCTTTTCCAGTTATTTTACCTTCTTTAGAACTGCCTGCAAATGCAACAAATCCTCCATCATAATCTTGATAATCTGTGAGATAGCACTTGTTTCCTGTCATATGCCTGGAGCATCCACTGTCGAATATCCCTGTATCTTTTAAAGCAACTTGTGGATCACCCTGCATATCAAACACAAGAGAATTAGTTTCTCTTGGGGACCCAAGCCATTACTGACATGATTCTGCCTGTTGGATCAACATAGTCAAATGGCTTACAAATGTATCATCCACTGTTTTTGGAGATATGGTCAATAACATTTCTTTTTGGTCTCCAAACCCAGCATACTGAGGACTTAACACCATTAATCCCTTGTTTCCCAATAGCGCTTGTCACTCTTGTTCCTTTAGCAGTATTAACAGAATTTATCTTAGCAGTATTAACTTTGTTATTCAAAATTCTATTTTTAAGTGCTGTTTGTTGGTAAAAAGGTCTCCTAGACAGTGAATGTGACTTCCAAAAAGCATTTGTTCTAGGTTTAGCAACATTCACTAAGGGTTTAAATGTAGCAGTATTAATAGGCCTGGAAGCACTAACTGGTGCTGCTACTCTTGAAGAGCTTTGCCTAGCAGTACTAATTGGTAGTATGCCAGACTTGGTAAAAACTGCTGTTGTAGCAAAATTTCTTCTTGAATTAGAGAAATTTTGATGATTAGTCCTTATAACATTATTCCAAACTAGTCTAACTTCCCTTTGACCAGTTCCCTTTTGCACATTGTTCATTACATGTTTTTGTACCATCTTTTTATCATGAAAATCACAGTCTTTAATCAGATGGTTAAAACTCCTACACACAAAACAAGCTTTCTTTGTAAACTAGAACCCAACTCTTAATTTATGAGATTTCAATTCATTCCTGTTTGTTATGTTATTCCTAGGGTTTTGACTAACTTTCCTAGGTTGATTAGCTTGCTCAGGTTTATGTTGAACATTATCAGATATCATTACTTCAGACTCATCCTCATCACTATCAGAAACCCATTCTTCAATTATTGGGGCATAAGGGGTTTTCTTAATCTCATTAGAGGAATTTTCACATACACTCTTATTGACCTTAACACCATAGCCTTCAAATTTAGGCTGTTTAAACTCCTCAACACCATAGTTTGACAAATCAATAGAAGGGGGTGCAAATAAGCCCGTAGGTAGAGGTGGAACATCATTATACCCTAAACCTTTTCTACTGTTATCAGATATTTGACTTCCTATCAATTTATCTAGGCTCTTAAAGCATTTTCAAAATTGTTCATTTTAATCTGATTGCTCTCCTTTTCTTACTTAAGCCTCTCAATTTCACATTTAAGAGAAATAATTTCTGATTCATTAAATGAGGCATCTCTTTTTAATACAGCAATTTGATCAGTAAACATAACCTCATTTTTCTTGTAGAAGACTAGTTGTTCTTCTATAGAAGCTAGACCTCTTTTATAGGTAGCTAAATCAAACTCAGATTTATTAAATTGTATCCTTAAATTATCTTCTATAGAAGCTAGACCTCTTTTATAGGGAGTTGTTTCTTCTATAGCCACAGTCCTTCATGAGTTATCTAAATTCCTGTTCCCATAATCATAATTCCTAGGCCTGCTTTCTTGACTTCTAGGATTTCTGCATTCCCTAGCAAAATGTCCCATCTTATGATAGTTGAAACATTCTACTTTTGTCTTGTAATAACCTGCAGTGTCACTTGCATTGATGGTGATCTTCTTCCCAGTTCTCTGGTAAAACTTCCTTGCTCTCATACTCAACAGTGCAAACTGCCATTTCAAATCCATTTCTTCAAGATCGTCTTCATGGATTTGCTCTAGATCTTCATGAACAAGTTGAGATCCATTTGGTTGATTAGCCAGGAAAGCATAGACTGTGGCATCAGTGAGGCTAGCAGTATTATCTATAGTGTTACCAGTACTAACTGTAGAGTTAACAGTACTAACTTGAACATTAGCAGTATTAGCATCATTGGTACTGCTAGGAGTTGAAACAAATACCATATTCTGAGAGCCTGAGTTTGAGCTAGAGGTTACAGATCTTTTCACCTCTTGTTCAACAATCTTAAAATTGTTGTACAAGTCATCAATGCTCATTGTTTCAAGATCTGATTTATTTCTCCAGACTACCACATGAGTGTTCTATTCAGCAGGCGGACTTCTCAAGAATTTTAGTTTGAGATCTTCTTGGGAGATGTTTTCACCCAAGATGGACAATTGGCTAACAATTTCTTGAAGCCTGTTGAAGATAGAGTCAAGTGACTCTGAGCTTGAAGCATTGAAGTTCTCATACATTTGCTTCACTAGTGTATTTAGAGTCTTCTTAGTGGCATCATTGCCACTAAATCTTGACTGTATGGCTTCAAACAAGGTCTTGGCATCCTTGTGTTGATTGAATGTCAGTTGATGTTCATTAGGAAGAGCCATAAGCAAGATACTTCTAGCTTTTACATCATTCTTTTTATGGGCCTTCTCTTCAGTGGTAACTGGACCTGGTATTGTTGAAGTAGAGGTACCATCTGCATTTGCTGTTACTCGAGGTTGTGGTTTGAAGGAATTGCCATTCTCAATAACCTCCCATAAAGCATAATCTTGAAGTTAAATGTATTGCTCTATTCTTAGCTTCCATATCTCATAGTCACTCTATTTCAGAATGGGCAACTTAGCAACATCATTGTTTTGGGTAGAATCAAGATCTATCTCTTTGTGTGAATAATGAGTTCTTCTTGATAAAGGTTTCAGAACATAAGCTCTGATACCAATTGTTGAATCTAAAGAATCGTTGTAAGCTCAGATTGTTTAGATCAAATCTAGGATAACAATAACATTGATAACATATTTTGCACAGCGAAATTAAAACATAAAGAACAATGTTATGAACAAGGTTTTACCAAACATTCTAAGCCCTAATATTATTTAATCAGAATAATACGGTTACATCAATGACCTGTAACATGGATCAAGGAAAACCTTGATTACCTTAAGGCTAAACTACATATGGTGTCTACATCTCTCCGCCTAGACACACACTTTTCTTGGTGTTTTACATCTTGACACACTCAAACTATATGACCTATATCTCTTTATATACTAGAGATATTAGGTTTACAAGGGATAAGTATAAAGAAAACAAGTAAATCTTTCAAACGAAAATAATTATCTTCAAGAATCTTTATATACTCCACTAGCTTGTAGAATTCTTGAATTGCCATTTAAGTCCCTCTTGTTTCCTTTTCATTCATTGTTTTGTCTTATCAACTCAAAATATAATTCCCAACAATACCCTATAATATCTGAAGTATTAGAAGTCTAACTGTGTCCCAGCTTGAGTCTTTTTCCGTAAGACATCTGTTGAGTACACTCAGAATAGCTCTCCATGGTTGATGAAGTCTTGTGGTGACCATTTTAGAAACGGTAATCAACTTTGTTTCAGGATCTTCATCATAACTAAGTGTCTTAATGAATTCAAGAATTTGAATTTCTGAGGGAGGTTGGATGTAAGTGTTGTTGGGATTAGGTGGAGGCAACTGCAATACAGTTCTGAGTAGTCCAGGTGTGAGAGTGAAAGTGTGACTGTCTAGTTCAAAAGTGAATGTACGGTTGTTTTTGTTATGATTGATGGTTGTCCAAAACTGGTGTAGGTAGATGATTGGTACGGTTGTAGTTAAGGAAACCGAATTGTATAGCTTGTGGTGTCTTAGAATTTCAACAACAAATCTCATCATGGTATCAGTAATATGTGAATCTAAAGCGACACGCTGTTTGTTCTTCTTGATGACAAGTTTGTTAGCACGTGGAACCAGCTGTTCTTCAGAGACAATTTTAGCTTGAGAATTTGTTCTTGACATGTTGAATTCTGAGAATAAGATTCAAACTTTGATTAGTTTCACATGAATACAAACATAAATACATTTATTTTCAATTTCTGTTTTTATTCACTCTGTTTGTTTTGTACGGACGGACATTTCTTTTTGTCCATACTTATGTCATTTTCTTTCTCATGTGCCTTTATTCTTGCTTTTGCTAACACAAGACGTATGCTCTTTTCTTTTCACATACGATTTTTATCTCTCGTTCTGTTTTTAGTTATCCTCACTTAAAATTAAGTTCTTGGATACGATTTCTACAAAATAAAAGATGGAAGAATGAACGAGAATTTTCAGTTTTCTCATGCTTTAAAAGTGTTCATCTTAACCAATCTTTAGAGAAATAGAATCATTTGTTTGGAAGAAAAACTTTTCAGAAAATGATTGTTTCGCATGAGAATGAGTTTTCCTTTTAGTAAAATAACGTTGAGCCCCGAAAATACACTAATTTGCTAAAGGGATACATTATCAGCTTTTAGGTGACAACTAGCCCTAATAGCCATCTTGATTTATCAGTAACTCTTAGTCAAATTATTTCAAAGTAGACTCAAAAGAGCTTTTGTCTTGGAAATTCAGTTTGCAAAGGCATTGTGTTATTTTGAAAATCAATAGATAATGACGTGTAAAAATCTGTAGCAAAAATGTTTATAAAATCTGCACACATCATTACTATTATTTTTGGAAAATATCTCGTACGAGATTAAGTGCCTCGGGAAAACCACACATGGTACAAGTACCAGTATAGTAATCCACTTCACTAGTGGGGTTAATCCGAAGATCGACCATGAGTATTATAAATAATACCCTAGTGCACTGTGATGAAATTCACGAGAGATATATCCAAATATAACACATTTAATGAGAAACATAATCACATATAACAGATACAACATGTATTCATTCTCATAGAAACATAATCAATTTCATATCAAAAGAACTTAATAAGCACGGGATTAAGAAAGTTAAACTTGGTCAACGGTTAAAGTCAATGGTCACGGTCAACGACACAGTCAAAGTCAACAGTCAAAATCCATAGACATGGTCAAACTAAGTCAACGATCTAATCTTCTAAGTTCAAGGTTTTGAGATTAAGTTTACGAGATATTTTAAAATCGTATAAAATTTACACAATTAATTATATCCGTTTTAATACTCAATTAAATAATTCGTTCATTTTTGTGAATTTTAAAAACATTAATATATTTTTGAAAAAATTATTAAGTTTTAAAAACACTTTTAAAATTTGTGAACTTTTTGAATTATTTTAAAACCTTTTCATTTTGATATTTGAAATTTCAAATTTTTTAGTGTTTTATTAATAAAAAGTTGTGAAAAATATATTATTTTGGTTAAATGCGAGACGAGGGTCAAACAAAAGTCAAACTTGGTCTCGGTCCAATGTGCTTATAAACCGGATCAAAAAATATTAATCGGTGGGCTTAAACATTAGGCCAAACAGTATTGGGCTTGAAACGGGCTAAAAGTCTTATTGGGCTTTAAATGGGCCAAGACAATTTTGGGCTTCAAATAATGGGCTTTTGGTGGGCTTAGAATCGGAGCAATGGTTGACGAAACACGAAGGAATGACCGAGAAGCGGTTTGATTGAACCTTTGTGACTGACCATCATGGGTCGGCTGACCTTGGTCGACCGACCTAGGTGGGTCGGTTAGACTAGGTTGACCGATCCATGGTGGGTCGGTTGGCGAGGTTTAATCGATCCATGAGATTAACTCATTTTTGGCTCAGTTTTGGACTTCAAGTCTTCGTCTTTAAGGTCTTTAAGTCTCGAGTCTTCCAATTTCACCAAAGTCTTCACAAACATTTCTTTAGACACTTTGTCTTCACCTTCAAAAATCTCTAATCTTGTATTTATGGCTTAAAGATTGAACCTTTTTGTTACCAACTAGCAAGATTAATGATATTAAGCTAACAAAACAACATAATACATTCAAACAATCAAAACAAATACACCCATAAGGTGGTTCGGTTAGGAAAATGCAAGCAAACAACCCTTTTTGATCAACTTTGACAATGATTTGCTAAAATTCGAGTTAACACTAGTCTATTAACATCATTATCTACATAAACCCTCAAGAAAAATTAACATCTAAGCACTTTCAATTTTTATGAACCCTAAATCAAGAAACTTTAATTTTTCAAAATTAGTGAAAAGATGAACAAATTCTTGTTACAAGAGTGATTAGAAGATGATTATGAATGACTTTCGTGTTTTACCTTTGATCAAAAATGGTTTCTTTGATTTTTTTGGTGTCTAGCCGATCCATAAAAGAAAGAAAGAAGGAGGAGAAATTTTTTTGGTAAAAATGTGTTGTATGTGTTTATGTGGATCGGTTGGAGAGGGATAAAAGGGGAGGGGATTCGAATTTTGGCAAAACTAGTCCTTAGAGGTTTTAAACTCTATTAAACTAAGCTTAAAGTTTAAGCAAGACCCTTAACACCTTAAATATAAAACTAGTTAACATTTTAGGTCCTAAAGATATATAACTAATTAAAGTTACACTAATTACCCTTAGGTTTTAAACCTATTTTGCAAACATAGTCCCGGAGTTAATCTCGTTAACTCCCCCTCAAACGATGATCAATTAATTAGCTTAAACACTTTTCCAAAATTATTTTTGAAAAATTTAATTTTCTGAAAAATAATTTCTCCCCCTCAAACAAATACCCGTTTTCTATTTAAAGAGTTGTAGAATTTGTTTGAGCGTTCAAAATCTCTGGATCGTTTTTTCCAATTTAATTAACACTGATGAATTATTTTTGAACATTTTTGGAAATTTCCATATAAAAGCTCGTTCTCCCCCTCGAACAAAGACCGTAGTCTATTTATAGATTTCTTGGATTTGTTCGAGCGTTCGAATTTTTTTGAAAATCCTTTTCCATTTAAATGTCAAAACTAATTCTGATTTTATTTCCAGCATTTTTGAAAAATTAGTTTAACTCGAGCATGTTTGATAAACACATTTTGAGGAAAATTGCTCGAGATAAAGAAAATTAATCTTTTAAGGACAAAATGCACTTTTTGACGTACATTTTCCTTTTTAGAAAGCGCGAGTTGTGTAGCAAAATATACACAAGTCATATTCTTGAGTTACAAAACTTTAAATGTTTTGAATCTTTAAACTCAAGACCGAAAAGACTTCTCTTTTCGTTGTTAAGGATAACTGCACTGAAGCGTACAATTTCCTTTTCTTTAGGGACCGGGTTGTTATCTGATATTTAATAACAAGCCATAAGAAAATTTGAGATGACATGTTTTAAAATGTTTTAAACTTTCAGTCGAACTTTATCTACAATCCCGTGTCATTATTGAATGACATTTCTAAGGTCGTAGATATTATCGATTCATGAAAGACATGTCGAGAAGATTTTTTTATGGTTTTTGAAATTTTTTCTAATTTTATATTTTTTTTTGAAATTTTATAATTTTGTATTTTGTTTTTGAAATTTTTTTGAAAAATGAAAAATCATTTTTTTTTGCTTTTGTTTTTATAAGCTAATCTACTTATATTACACATGATACATGAAGTAGTAAACTGAGTTACTCTTCGTCTTCAGCTCTTTCGGTGTGATGCTTTGCATACCGAGGCGGTTGATTAGGAATTTGAAGCGTTCTCTGGTGAGTGCTTTAGTGAAGATATCCGCCAGCTGATAATCTGTCTTTACAAAGTAGAGCTCAACAACCCTGTTTTCAACTTGTTCTTTGATAAAGTGGTAGCGAACAACGATGTGTTTCGTCCTGGAGTGTTGCATAGTGTTGCAAGATAGGGTAATGGTGCTCTGGGATTCGAAGTACATAGGAATCTTGTAAAAATCAAATCTGTAGTAAGTTAACTGAGACTACATCCATAGGATCTATGCACATCAACCGGACAGGGAGATATATTCAGCTTCAGTTGAAGATATCGTAGTATACTTCTGTTTCCTGGACGACTAGCTTACAAGCTTTTCTCCTAGAAATTGTGCACTACCCAATGTACTTTTCCTTGAATCTTGGCAACCTGCATGGTCAGCATCTGCAAAAGCTGTTAGATTAAACCCAGTGTCCTTCAGATACCACAGACCCATATTAATGGTTCCTTTTAGGCACCGAAAGACCCGTTTTACCACAGTTAAGTGCTTTTTGATAGGCTTTGCCTGGTACTGGGCACACATGCAAATGACAAACACTAGGCCAAGGCGACTGGCGAGGTACATAAGGGATCCGACCATTCCTCGATAACGAGTAGGGTCAACTGGAGTCCTGTTTAGATCCTCATCTAGTTTTGACTGTCCCACCATGGGGATATCAACAGCATCACATTGGTTTAAACCATACTTTTTGAGCATTTCAAGAGCATATTTAGATTGGTTAATGAAGATGCCTATGGAACTTTGTGAAATTTGAAGTCCTATAAAAAATGATATTTGTCCCACCATTGACATCTTAAAACGTTTGCTCCTTAATTTTGAAAATTTATCACAAAAGATAGGATTAGTGGAAGCAAAAATTATGTCATCAACATAAATTTGCACCAGTATGAGATCATTTCCTTCCTTTCGAGTAAACTACATCGGATCGACTACACCTTTGACAAAATTCTTGCTGAGGAGGAATTTAGAGAGTAGGTCGTACCATGCGCGAGGAGCTTGTTTCAATCCATAAAGTGCTTTCTTTAACCGGAATATATGATTCGGATGATCTTGATTGACAAACCCTTCTGGTTGACTTACGTACACCTCTTCCTTTAAAATCCCATTCAAAAATGTCGTCTTTACATCCACCTGGAATACTACCATATTCTTGTGTGCAACGTATGCTAAGAATATGCTGATAGCTTCAATACGAGCGACAGGTGCAAACGATTCTTCAAAGTCGATCCCCTTTTCCTAATGATAACCTTTTTTAACTAACCGAGCCTGATGATGTGCTGTCGTTGTATGGTATATTTTATTGATTCAAGTTTTAAATTTATATTTTGCCTACTCAACCAAAAACAACACTTTAATGGGCAGTGTACCTAATCGGTGGTAGTTTCGTGGTAAGTAGAGTGTTGATCACTGAGAGTGAGGTTAAATATATCAATTTAATTAATATCTTGGTTATCTAATCTATGTTAATTCTATTCTATTCTAAACCTATCTTAAACCTATTTCAGTCTAAATCCAAATTCTAACGGGAAAAGGGGGTTTTTCAACCTGAGAGACTGGCATGGTTTGGTTGGTGACTACAATCAATTCTAGACACTTTTACCCATGCAAGCTAATTAACAGAAGATAAAAGAGCGGTCAAGCCTACTGATAGAAAACTATATTAACCATTATTAATCCGATTAGAATGTTAGTTTGATTATTTAGTGTAATGATTTCTTCTCTCGAGGTGGCATATCATTCTTAGACTTAGGCGTTACATCATCCTAAGACCTAGACACGTTAATTCTATCACAATTAAAGCATCCGCATAAAGCATCCTTATTTTCTGATTATAATCTATGTTAGGGATTAAAGCAATGGTGATCTTGTTAAACCCTAGCTCATAGAGACTTTACCCACTTACCGCTTAATGGCAATTTATACACTAGTAGTCCACTTGTCTAACTATCTAATGGAATCAGAACGTTACTTGTTGAATTATCTAGATTCACCTACTAGTAAACACGATCAATAAACCATTGGCAATATCCAATTAACTAGTTAAGCCCGAAGCGTATCCTAAACACAAACTTAGAAGGACAATATTTGTGATCCTATTATTCTAGATGTATAAATTACTATATGGAGAGCTATCCCAGACTCTAGATCTACTTGGTCCACTTCACTAGATCCAGTTGAATGATAGGTCACATACAAAAGCGCGTAAACAAGTATAAATTGATAAACATAAACAAGCACTCAACGATAAATCAAGAAATTGAGATAAACAAATACCAAACATTCAAATCTTCATAATAATGGCTAATACCCGAAGGTATTAGCCTTCGAATGTCATAATAAATACAAGAGCAATTATTTAGCCAAGGTAAACTAACCAAGTTAACGAATGATACAAAAAACAGAACAATTACTAAAGTATATGGAATTACACATTGTCTCCTATGGAATTCATAACGTTGCTCAACCTATTCTGGTCATCTTCTCCTCTTAAAATCGACTTTTATGGTTTAGGTATTGAGAATATGATTTAGCACACACTTAAAACTTGTTTTTGAGTTTTCTATTTATAAGGTCTGGAAGTCGGTTGGATACGGCGTATCCATGTGTTGGATACTGCGTATCGGAGATTTCTTAGAGTAGGGACCACGCTTGATATCTTCCAAAATATTATATTAATTCCTTTTATCCAATACGGCGTATTGGTCTTTTGGATATGGCGTATTGATCTTCTTTCCTTTTGTGGTCTTTGGTGAGTGCAAGAACGGATATGCTGTATCTTCCTTGATGGATACGACGTATTGGTCTTCAGAATAGTAATCTTCAAAATATTTTTAATTAAGCTCCAGAATGCGTACCTTTTGCTAACTTTCACCAATTACTCCATAATTACTGCAATTCTCAAATATAAAAGATTAAGTAATAATTCTTTTCAATAACTATACAAAATGGGTTAATATCGTAGGATAACTAATGCTATAAAATAGACGTTATTTGATGTCATCAAATATCCCCCCACTTGAATCCTACTTTTCCTCAAGTAGCCTTTAGAAGTTTATAAAAATGTATCCCTAAGGATGTTTTCAGTTAAAGCATTTATTCAATTCATTACAAGTACACAACCAAACACCTCACGAAATAGGAAGATGAATTCACTCAAATCACTCAACTAATCTATGTGGTAACATGTAACTAAATTGCTCAATTGCTTAGTCATGACGAGTATTCTATCATAAGCTTGGCAAGGATACACATCTCCACCACTAAAGCCAAGGAGTAACAAGTTTATAAAGGTAAATATAGGTTTTTGTATGGAAAGGCGTACGGTTGATCATTCTACAATCTTTCACCAGAAGTACCACTCCAACAGGGCAGCTGAAGCACACATACATGGCCGTAATGATGGAATAGACATGCA
>BQNB010090688.1:0-27079 GCA_026074375.1 Tanacetum coccineum | reverse complement strand
GCATCACAGTAAACAACAAAATCATCGTTTCCTTTTGGTAACATAATTTTTTTTAGCAGTTGGAAGGCTGACTCTTGGTCTTCTCCCCAGATATACTTCTTGTTTTTCTGGGTTAATCCAGTCAAAGAATTTGCAATCTTCGAGAAATCTTTGATACTCCGATAATAACCGATAAGTCCTAAGAATTGATGTATTTCTGTGGGTGTAGTAGGAGATGCCCAATTCTTAATTGCTTCAATCTTGGCGGGGTCAACATGAAGTCCTTGAATATCAATTAAATGCCCAAGAAATTGCACGATACTGATCCAGAAATCACACTTGGAGAACTTGGCATACAATTTCTCCTTCTTGAGTAATTCTAGGATTATTCTTAGATGATTTGCGTGCTCTTCTTTGTTACGAGAGTGGATGAGAATATCATCGATGAACACTATCACAAATTTATCCATGTATGGTTTACACACATGATTTATGAGTTCTATGAATACAGCAGGTGCGTTAGTTAAACCAAATGGCATCACTTGAAATTCGTAGTGTCTGTATCTTATTCTGAAAGCAGTCTTGGGAATATCTTCATCCTTGACTCTTAGTTGATGATAACCTGATCGTAAGTCAATTTTCGAGTATACACTCGAACCTTGAAGTTGGTCAAATAAGTCATCAATCCTGGGTAATTGGTAATGATTCTTTACGGTTAGTTTATTCAACTCCCAATAATCGATACACATTCTGAAAGATCTGTCTTTCTTTTTGATAAACAAGACAGGAACTCCCCAAGGTGAGGTACTTGGTCAGATAAAACCTCGGTCTGCTAGCTCTTGTAGTTGATTAGATAGTTCCTGCATTTCTGAAGGAGCCAATCTATAGGGTGCTCGGGCTACTGGTGCCGCTCCTAGAATTAAATCGATTTGGAATTCTACTTGGCGAACGGGAGGAAGACCAGGTAGATCTTCAGGAAAAACTTTTGGAAATTCTCTGACTACCGATATATCTTCTAGTCGTTTCTCGTCCGACTTCTTCTCCATTACTTTGGATATGAAAACTTGACATCCTCTAGATATATATCTTTTGGTTTTTATACAGGATATGAGGCTTAGTTGAGTTTTAATTCGATCACCTCGGATGATTAAAGTTTCATCTTTGATTGGGATGTGGACGACTTTCTCGTCACAGATAATTCTAGCATGATACTTGGATAACCAATCCATACCAATGACGACGTCAAAACTACTGAGTTTGATCGACATAAGATCAATTTTGAAAGGTTAGTTTAACAAAGTTAGGGTGCAACCCTGGATAACGGTGTTTGTGCTTACTAGGTTTTCGTCAGCCATTTCGATATTGTAAAAGGTATCTATTGTAATGGGTGGAATATTTAGCATAGAGGCAAGAGGTATGGATACGAAGCTTTTATCGGCTCCAGAATTAAATAATACTCTAGCTAAATGTTGGTTTAGAAGGAACATACTCGTGACTACGTTTGGGTCTCGGTGAGCATTCCTATCCCTTAGCATGTAGGCTCTCCCCTGGGCATTGTTGGTGGTGGTCATTCGGCACTGATTTGCATAATGCCCTTTCTCTCTACAGGCATGACAAGTAACTGTCACTGTGTAGTATATTGGATATCATAACACAAGCAAGAATGATTGGGTTGGCAAATTATCTAGAGAGGGAAAGTAAAGTATTTCTAGTGAGAGAAAAACCAAATGAAAGCTTTTTGATAAAATGAACAACCCAATCATTCTTTCTTGTGTTATGATATCCAATATACTACAGTTGGTATCAGAGCCCATAGGATGATTAGCTAGATTGTGTGTGCGTTTCCTTGGTTAGTTTAGATCAAAAGTTTAGTTTTTAAAGGTTTATGGTCTTATTCTTGACACTCTTTGATTCTCATGTTTGTGATGTTAAAGTTAGTGTTTTTATAGTTTGACTTTATTACCTTGATCCATTAGCCTCTAGGCTATGTTAATGGCTTCTTCTAGAGTTTGAGGTTTAGAGGCAGTTAACATCCTGCAATACTTTTGAGCAATCCCCCAATGAATACTTCTATTCATTTTCTTAGAATCTTCGGCACCATTGTGGGACATAAGGTTGCAATTCCTGGATATTCTCATATGTCTTGAGATCATTCTCTTTCACAGTTCAGATTGTAAAAATCATCTTCTATCTTTAGACTCACTTGGTGACAGTACTTCTTTATCAACAGCTTCTTGAATTCAACCCAAGTAATCTTGTAAGCTTCTTCTATCACAATAGGTTGGGCAAAAGAATTCTACCAGGATAGAGATTCTTCAGTTAAAGTACCAGTAGCAAACTTCACCTTGCTGTCTTTGGTATAGTTGGCTACGGGGATAAACCACTGATTCAGTTTTGCTCAGCCAGAGGATAAGCAAAAAGCTCCTTCGGTCTTTGAATGTTGATAGGTTGGCAGCTCATGAACTCTTTGTTAGCTACACTTTCTTTCTCAAGAGAAGCTTCTTTCTGCGGTGTTCATTGGTATTGTTAGCATTTTGCCTTGTTGCTGCGTGTGCTTCCAGAGCTGCAGGTAAACACTTCAGTAACTAGTTTCCTGATGGCAGCGTAAGTCATGGTGGTTGCTTTTAGTGTGCTGTCCTTTTGGAGGCATTCTATCAACATAAGAGAGCAACACGTATTAAGAATGAATTATCACAAGTCTTATTATGGCAATGCTTATTTTGAACGTTTTTAATATTTTTAACATAGTTGATATTGAAATCATTAGATACTTTTTGATATGGATTCTACAAGCATCCTAACTTATTAGTTTATTTTCTGGGGTCACGGTAAGATTCATAATGATGAAGACGGAGATGAATATAGGACACATGATGAATATAAAACGGATCACCATTGTATTATATCATGAACAACTTGCCTTTGTACTGTACATAGTCAAAATTTGACAAGTGTTGTTATTTATACCACACATCCCGTGGCTAGGTTCTAACAAAAGCTATAACTAGTATCTAATCTAGTAGTCCGATGGTCCTTCCTAGCTGTTCTTGTGTTCATAGATTGCATTCAGAAGACTTTCCTTATCTGCTTGGTGACGAACCTGGATATCTTCGATGATTTGTTCTAGATTAGCAATCTTGAAGCGAGCCAGAGAAATCTTGCTAGTTATTTCCCAATTTGCTTTATTTGGAGTTTTGCAATTGAGAACGGGTCCTTTTGGAGTTCAGCTTCTCAGATTGCTCAAATTCAGGTTGTATGATCACCGCCTTTGTCCAAGTCCTTTATTTTGTCATTCTATGTGTTTAATGCGGTCGAGACAGAGTTCATCTAGATGATTCAAAATTTCCTTAATTTGCTCCTTGTGACATTCCAGACTTGTCTTACGAGAGCTTTCTCCTATCTCAAATGCTTGAGGTAGGGCAGAAGTAGAAGAGGATGATCGGTCACGACCTCGTTTCTTAAGTGGCAATAATTCCTTAGGAAGAAAGAATTCTTGAGGATTAAACATTAGAGATAGCATTGAAGATGGAGGCACAATAGTTGGCGTGGATATGTGATTTTTTCAGCATAATATGATGCATGACCTCATATATAGGGTCATCATGAAAAAGTGAAGAGTTGTGTGAGCTTTTGAACTAAACCAAATGAGTTATTTGAAGAGCTAGAATAAGTTTTTCCTGGTGAAGCTGGGGACATTTGTCGGGGAGCCTGCTCATTGTCAGAAAGTTGGAGGAAAAAGCATCCTCAATATCAGAAGTAGGATGGTTGGGAGAAGACATCAGTCTATTAATTAACCCAGTGGTAAATAAACATAGTTATTTATATAATTGTATAATAGTTATGTAATTACATACTATTTCGATAAGTAGTGGCACGGAGGACAATTCTTGGCGGATAGAAAATAGAAAATTAGTTTATAGTTAAGGTTTCAACCTTGTTCTCTATAACCGTGGCTCTTGATACCAATCTATAACACCCCATTTTGACATATATAGCAGCGGAAGCTAATTCGGGGTATTATTTCATAGTACAATAGTCATAATCATAGAAAACGATTCGTAAAGAGACGTTTTTTGTAAAATTAGTTATCATTCATTTATTCATCAGAGTTTTACAAAAGAGAGGTCCCAAAATCTAGAAACATAAAGTTTGAATGATAACAGTTTAGCCATCTTCAAGTCCGTGCCACTCCGTGCCATAAGATGCTCAGTTACCTGAGATAAACATGCTAAAAAGTCAACACAAAGGTTGAGTGAAATTCATAGGTTTATGTTAAACAGTTGGGGAATTCGAGTTCTATTAGTGGGTTACGTTGTTTCTATCACCTTAAGTGTTGTAACAATTGAAATGAGTATAATTATTATAGAAAACAGTTTTATTGGCCCTAGGCTCTTAAACACCAGAGGACCTTGAGATAATCAAAAAAATTTATATTAAATTCACAAGAAGTTGCCCAACGGGTGCCTTTGCCAAAACCCACATAGTGATTTCAAATGAAGTGCATTTGGTTACCAGATAATATAAAGGTCCACCAACGGGGGTGTTCAGTCCATGATCTATTAAACAGCTTCGTGCTTACTTCGAAAAGTAATTAACGGTTCTATGTGTGGGGTGCTTAATGGCTCACAATGTACGGACTTAGGCAATACATTATATCAGGATAGCTATACGTTGCAAATACCGTATTCTATGGTTTATAGCATGTATCCCCTCGGGGTTTATGAAACATTTCAAAACGATTTTTTATAAATGTGAAGTACTATGAAACTTACCTTAACAGGGAAAGCTGATGATGGCAAAAGTATATTCATTGAAAGTAAACAGCCTCGTCACGCAACCTATGTCAAGTCTTAGTGTGATGGTTTTATGTTTCAAAACTTCATAAAGTTTACGTATGTACTTGATTTATTAATTTATGGGAAATATTGTATCACTGTTCGGGCCTATTCATAATCCAGAGGTATTGTAGTATCGTTTGAGGGATGTCAGGGCCACTTTAAATGTTAAACCCATCAAACTCGTCAAAACAATACCCAATGGACCCCTCACATGAAATATCCCAGTATGTGATACGATAAGATTTTTAAGTTTCTTCAAAAGCTAGTCGATGATAAATTACGTTAATTATATAACGTAATTATTTTATAATGCGTCGATCGTTGATTAATAGCGATAAATGTATCGGGTTTTAATAAAATCGAGTTTTATAATATTAATATATATTATTTATTATTTTATTTAATAATATTATTATTTTATATTTTTAAGTTTGCAATAAAAATGGCAATAATTTACCCTCAGATTTATTAAACTTTTACAAATTTAGTCCTTTACATATAAAGTATATATAATTTAAACCTTTAACTTTGAAACTTGGCAAAACAGCCCCTCATAGTTATATCTTTGGAATAATGACATTTTTAGCCCCTCTAGTTATAAATTTCAGAAAGTTACGATATATACCCCTATGCATGAAAACATTTGCAAATCAAGTTCAAAATTCATAATTTTGATATTTTTGAAATCCAAAAGAGTTTTGCAGGTCATGGCTTATTAGAATAAGCTAAAATAAGATGTTCTAACGTAACAAAAGTTTAGAAAAAGGATTCGTTAGCTAGAAAATCAAAATGGGTCGTTTTTAGGGTTTTAACAAAAAACGCATGGGTTTGTGGTTCAAGGGATCAAACAAGAGTTTATATAGAATCTACCAAGGCTAATAAAAGTTCTAAAATAGATTATGAGCTTATGGAACAAGGTTTTGAGCTTACTTGAGCTAAAATGGGTCAAAATGGGTTGTTTGAGTTCGTACGCCTAGAAACGACTTCAAGGGTTTCTTTTTCTTGATTCTTGGCTTCAATTCTGATCTTAGGGCTTCACTTCTCTTCTAAGACATGGCTAGATCACAACCTTGAGAGTGTTTTGAGTTTAGATGATGAGATATGAACATATGTATGTATGCGTGTGTATTTATAGTGTAGGAGAGAATTGGAGGCCAAGTTTGAGTAAAGTAGGGATCAAGTAGAGTGGAGTGGTGGCCAAGGGTTAGATAGGGTGAGTGTTAGGATCTAGGAGGGTAGCTATGCAAGGTGTAAGGGTGCATGAGGGTTCGGTTATTAAGGGGGTGGTGAGGGGGGGTCTTTGCTTGGTAACCAAGTTGTTGTAGCAAATAAGTAGGCAAGGAGGTGAGTAAGATGCTTAACCAAGCTACTAGGTAGGGTGGTGAATAAGGTGGAAGGGTGCTAGCTTGGTTTAAAATAGGTTAAAAAGAAATAAAGGGGTGTCGGGTTTGGTTTGGTTTCAGGTTAGGGTTTTAGTATTTAGGACGTGGATTAGGGTTAGGATTAAGGATAATTTAGGGTTTAGGATTAAGGTTTAGTGTTAGGATTAGGGTTTAGGTTTAAGGGTTTAGGTTTAAAATGAAATTAGGGTTTGTCAAAATTTGTTTTGGGGTTTCATTTAGGTTTTTTCGGTTTTAGGACGTGGAGTATGTTTAGATTAGGTAATTTAGGGTTTAAATGTTGTGCATTAGGAGCTTGTAAGTTGTGTTTAAGTGGTGGTAAGAAACTAAAAGAAAAATGGTGGTAAAATGAGCTTATTTGAATCTGTGCTTTATTGATTTGTACATTGAGCTTAAACGTGTTGTACCATGGTTTTGGAGGGAAGCATGATTCAAATATTATGCTATGATACTTGTACACATGCCTTGAATACTTGTACATTCATTTTATATGTATACATTACATATAATTAGGGTTTTGATATAAACGTTAACGGATAAAGTCTGTTTTGATATGTCGTTTTTGTTATATGGTATCGTTAAATGGATAATTGTTACTTGGTTTAAAAAATGATATTAAGATATAACTTGACTATTAGATGTTTACATTGATATAATCATAGATATATATGGCATGGGTACGAGGTTGGTTGAGCTCATTTACTTTAGAGATGCAGTTTATTTTGTTAATGAGATAAAGCAATAATTCCATGTAAAAAGGTCTGAGTTTGGTATATATATAATAGATGGATATTACAGTGCATCTAATTTAATAGATAGATAATTACATTGATAAAAATTACGGGTTGTTATACTGACAAACCTCTTCGTGTTCGTGTGTTTACTATAAACTAAAATTGCCCCATAAATAGTGTAGATATACCCGCAGGAAGGGTTTGTGTTGGGCAAAAAGCGTATGCTAACATCCTTTTAAATTACAGATTGTAGCAGACCCAAAAACTCTTAAAATAATTGGTTTCGCATAAAATCCAAATCCCCCTAAGTACCAACATCCATACCTAAAAGCGAAACACATTACGAATATCCATCAAACACCAAAAATTATACATTTAGATGCATTCACAGCAGTAGAAAATTTTTGGAATGCACCACATCAGTATGAAAAGTGCTAATAAAGCTTATATTGAAAATCTTTTATTCAAAAGGTGCTAAAATACCATATACATGTTCGTGTTGACTCAAGACCTTTCGTTGTGGCCGGTGGGTTGTGCTAACTACTCCGCACTAATAAAGAATTTCAATCCTAGAGCCGTCTGACTCTGTTTTGACACAACATACCCATTTTTTAAAAAAAAAAAAAAAAGTATACTAAAAAAATAGGTTTAAAAGAAAATCTGCTCATATATAGTAAAATTGATAAGTTATTCATTTGTTCAAATAAATAAACAAACCCATTAATTAAAAAATCAAAATGTGTATTGACAAATTCTAAGTGAACATCAAAACATCTACGTGTTAACGAAGAATTTGGAAAATCTCTTAGGTTTGTATTCCAGAAACCTTTCTAGCCAATATACTAAAAAAGTAAATGAATCCTTTGCATCGTATGATATGCACAGTTAAAGACATGTGGGTGTCTTTGTGGGTGTTAGTTGAATTATTTGGTTTTTTGGTGCTTTTATTTTTCTGTTTTAATAAGATTTTCTATGTCATTTAAAAAGTTAAACTTTAAACGATCACTTATGGAAAATAGATCAAATACCATTTCCGCACATCGATGCACCAAAAACACCAAATAAATTAGATAACTTTTGGAAAGTAAATAAACATGGTACTCATTTACAGCAATGAATGTGACGTGCTACCTTTTGTTCAAGCTTAACCTTCTTCCCTTTACCAATAATCTTCTGTAAAGTGCCGTTCACTTGTTCCTCCTCTTGAGCCAGAAGTGGCTGATGGAAATTGAAGATCAGATTACATCTTTTACTATTTTTTATCATTTTAATGGGTTTGTTACAGTTTTTATTGGTTTGGTTTTTCTATGTTAGACTATAGCTGGTTCATATATATTAGGGGTGTTTATTTAGCTTAGGGGTGTTTGTTTCAGCTTATATGTGGGCTTATGAGCTTATTTGATTTCGGCTTATATAACATAAGCCCTAATTTTGTGGCTTATATTGAGACTTATGGGCTTATATAAGTTTATCATATCGTAATAAAATATATAAGCCCGCAAGTCTCAAAAGAAGCTAGAGAATTGGGGCTTATGTTATATAATTGAAACAGTTGAAACATCACCTGGTTTATGTAAGGATAGACAAATTCATCGGTCAGCATGACGTATTTACCCTTCGTAACTCCAGCAGGACCACCTCTAAACCCGTACATTGTGTTGTCCCTGGTCCTTTTCTACAAGTAGTCTGTATTCCAACCAAAGCATAAAATATAAGTCAAAACCTTAAAAAACTGATTAGAAACTTATCAATAGCAAAAAAGAAAGGTGATATATGTCGTGAAACAGATTATCTAAAGACTTAAACTTTAGTGTGCAAATAATAAGAAACTCGTAGTAAGGATCTGTTAATCTGAGCATAAAATTAAAAGTGTAAAAATCTCAGGCTGTCAATAATTTTGTTTACTTCTCAACTGTCATTATCGTATACAAATCAATGACTTCGTCTACACTACACTAATACAACTCAAGGTGGACCTAATAACTGAGAATATCATATGCTTCTCAATGACTTCTATTCATTTTGTTTATCATCACATTGTCTGTATGTCTTAAAACGCAATGAGTAATTATATCATCTGTAACACTCATGACCTAATAAATTTGACTTACGATGTGTCTACCACTCACTCAGCTAAACAATGAATCAGAATCTCATTGTGCCTATACTTTTTCATGTCATAAAAATAATGCACACTTATTCCATACACACTCTAAGATAAATCACATAAACACACACATAAACCGTCTCTATACAATAATAGATAATCAAACTAATTCCTCGATCAACTCGAACAAATTAAAACTCCTAAATCTTGGGATCTCATTAACGTCACAAAAAAACGTTTGGCACAACACACAATTAAAAATCAAAAAGCAGAAATCATGAGTCATCCCCTTAACAACACGTACGTAACCTAACAAATCACAACTATCATCTTGTAATCTCGTCATTTACGTATGTCAAATTCTCGTTTCATCTTTCACACACACACATGCACTCGTTCTAACACACACTTTAAAAGACTTCTATAAAACACAGACTTACACTCATTCAAACACTCCAATAAAATTAAACATTAATTGAAAAACGAAACACGACTACAATCATAAATTCAAACCTGGGTTGCCTGCAGGTGAGCTTTTTCGGTTCCATTACACACCAATGACATTTTTCAGCATAAAACGAAGAGAGAAGATTCGAACAATTATATATTCTCGTCAACAATTGTTTGATTCTACTTATTAACCATTATCCATACAAAAAAAGGAAAGATTCAGTTTGTTTTGTGTGGATTTCGCTCCAAAGTTTTATCAAACACTAAATACCAATAGGGTATGAATTAAGAGGGAGGTTTTGACTTTAGGTACAAACCCACATGCATTGCTTTGGACCGGGTCAGAATCTGGGTTTGACCCAACCTAATGAACCGGGGCGCCCTCTTGAGTCCATGCATATAATAAGACGAGGATGATAAACAAACAACAATGTTTTAGTCATTTGGTCCTTGTCAATTGGTATTTAGCCATGTTCACATACGAATCAGATAAAATATTTTTTGAATACTAATTTTACATGCAATTCATTAAGTGAACATGGAAACATGCTTCACATAATCTTGTTATATGCGACTTGATATTTAAATCTTGATGATACAAAGCATTGAAAAAATGTGATCAAAAAACTTACCTGCAATTCCCGCGAGCTTCTTCTGGTATTCCTTGTATTACCTAAGCTGATCGGCCAATGAAATTGTACCTTTTTACACACGTGTCTTCGAGTTATATTCTCATCATTCGGGCTCGATATTCTTAAACCTGCGAGATACATAATGAATGATTAGATAGAATTTCAACTTTTCGTATTCAAACACTACTTGTTAGATTATTACGCTTTGAAATTGAAACAATCAGATAATCAGATTGGAAAAGCAATCCCAAACACCCCTTAAAGTATTTAGAACACTACAACATCGATAAAATATATACCTTGCTTTTTTGGTTTCATTAGCAGCCGTGGATTTGCGTCGGCCTGTAATGGCCATGGTTACCTACAAATCTGTGTTATGATCAGAATCGTGAGTCAATAAAGTATATATCACACTTGCATTTTTATAACAACCCAGAATTTTCATCAACCTATTTTACTCAGTTCATATATTGTACAGAGGTAATTTTTCACTTTATTACATTACTTGCATTGTCAATATCTCAGTATGTCATATAACTTACATAACTAAAGTAGACGAGCTCACGCTACCCTATCTTATGGCAATCGCTGGATTCATATGATGTCAAGACAAAAATCACATTATGTGTCAAGTCAATATCATCATATTCTTTTTACAAAGTACAGTATTCCTATAATGTACCATTCGCAACGTTATATCAAAACGGGCTTTAAACCCGTTATCGTATGCCTCTAAACTCTAATTTCATGAAGGGTTACATCTAAGTTGAATGCAACAAGCTACTAAATATCTTATGTACATGTAATATATCATCTCATTTTGAATATAAAATTCTCTTCAAAGCAAAAGTACAAGTTCTCTAAAAGCTCAAATCTACACGTCATTAAGCGATGTCTCCAACAATAGCCGTTTTACCTCCAGTTTTCATTACCAATTTTTTCTCACCACCACTAATGTACAAGCTATACACTCTCATTTATTACAATGAGGTAAACCCTAATTATTCTATACATAAAACTGTTCATACTTTTTTTGCACTCAAAAACCCTTAATTCAAAAGTCAGAACCTTAACCGAGGCAAAATATAACAATGACCCTGATTCTTCATTATTAATCCATTTTAAACCTAATCAACTCTCAAATAAGTTGCAAATAACTTATTTTACATTCAATAATAAAATCCTTAGTCAATCAGGAATTTCTTCATTACTTCATCATTTTTTTTACATTTGTACGTATTAAAACGATTACGAGGAATACACTAAATGTACCTTTTGTGCACTAAATGTAACTTGGACCGTTTTACTTTTTTTCTGACAATTCTCATTCTCAAGTATAGAAACCAAGGTCATTGTTAAACACATAAATGAGCTTACTAACCTTCTATCAATCATTATCCTTCCTTGCTGCAAACAATGTACTGTGAATTTACTAATGCTAGGAAGAAAACCCTAAAAGCCTTATATGAACCCTAATTCCAAGCTACGGCTTATTATTCCATTTTCAACCCATTTTAACTTAAACCAACTATCAAATATAACATACCCTTGATTCATTTATACACAAATACAAGCCAAGAAGAAACCAAAAGAACCTAAATACAAGCCCCCTAGTTAAAACCCGTTGACCCCATTTCTTCATTACTAACCCGGTTTTATCCCCAACCAATTGCTATTCTTTGCTTATCCTTCCTATACAGACTTGGCTATATTTTATCTATCCTTAATCAAGTACACATGAAATAAAAGCTTGAAAACTTGTGAAAACCATGCCGAGTCCAAAACAGACCCGCACCCCATTTTTGGCTTCTTTAAACCATTTTAGCCCTAACCATGTGCAAGGCACTTGCATAAACTCCTTCTAGAATCCCTCAAGCAGCTTATTCACCTACTTAGACCATCCCATGGTCAAATATGAGAGCACATGGCCTCTCTTTTGGCTTACTTCAGCCGCGGCAGCAAGAAAGGCAACCAACTCATCAAAGCTAGTTCATAGACCTTCCACACTTCATCTTCTAGCTTATACACATCATACCCTAGCTCTTCTATGTGTCAAGATCAGATTATAAGCTTTGCTTGCTCACCACTCTTGAAAATGGGTATAAATAGGGCCCTAACTCCTTCATTCCAATTTGCACCACGTCTCTTCTTTCTCAAACCCATAAGGCAGCAATACTTTGCTCCTATATGATCCTAGGATCATTAAAGAAGTTCAAGAAGCAAAGCCCTAAAGAATTGAAGCCCCGGAGTAAAGATACAAGGTGTACGAGGGGATAATACTACCGAAATGACCCATTTCACCATTTTTGCATCTTGAAGCTCAAACCAGGTTTGGATGTTTTTCTTCTGCTCCTCACGTTTTTAATGTTCTTATGATCCTAAATAATGCTCATTTTCCATTTTGATCTAAAAACCGTACTCCGAAACCGAAATTTCGCGTTTTTCTTAAAAACTAATATGTTATAATGGTTCAATATTGTTATAATCTATCCTAGCATGCTTAACTAATGTTAAAATAACCACTATATTGATTAATGAAGGAATTTGAACTTAAAACTCGCGCGTTTACGTTTTGAAACCCTAATTTGACCCGTTTTGCTTCCTAGCCTAACGAATCGTTATTTTTATTAACTTGTGATGCGTTAAAACTTTTATATTTATAGTTTATTATAACTTATAATGTCTATGGTTAATGTTAAACTAGCATTGCATGGAAATTTGACATGTTTGGGGTAATTATAGCATGGCAAGGGGTATATATGTAACTTTCTGAAACTTATAACTAAAGGGGCTGAAAATGTATTTTATCAAAGTTATAACTTAAGGGTCTATTATTTCACTTTCAAGTTACAAGGTTTACTTAGTATATCTTTCAATAGTTGAAGGACCACAAGTCGTATAAAAATGCAAACCTAGGCGTCTACTTGCAATTTTCCAAACCAAGGGTCTAAATGGTAACATGTGAAAATGTATAAATACACATTTTAAAACATTAACAGACATAACTTTAATTAACGTGGGACGTGCTTAACATTTCCCAATATGGATTTAAATCGCTTTATAAACCGATTATATCATATCACAATACTAGGGAGCTTCTTATTTAAGGGTTTTCATCTTGGTTTATTACGTTCTGACTGAGTTGTTGGTGTACGTTTTAAAGTGCCCTAGCTCCTTCAAAAGTTTACTGAATGACTCTGAATTATGATGGCTCGAACGGTGATACAATAATTCCAAACTCTTCAATCAAACTCATAACTCTTAAAACTAAAGTTCTAGAGTACAATCTTCCCTAAGACTCAACATATTTTACGCAGGTTGTGTTGACGTGGCTTATTTACTATCCTTTTATTTATTCAACATTCCCTGGTTAAGATTGTGGGATAGGTCGTCAGCTTTACATTTCAGTAATATTTAACATCTACTCTCAGGTGAAGTTCATAACCTTACCTTTACTTATTTACATGTTTTATAAACCCGCGAGGGGGATACATGCTGGTTACTATACTCTTTACATACTCTAGTTATTCTTATACAATGTGATTACTTTTCAAGACTTAGTGAAGTTATAACCTCGCCATTTACTTATTGTCATGTTTTATAAACCCGCGATGGGGGATACAGTTGTTACAAACTCTTTTTTACATTACTAATTTATATTATAACAATTTATTGTGATTACTTTTCAAAAGCTCTTTAGTAAAGTTCATAAACCTCGGCCTTTACTCTTATTTACCATTGTTTTATAAACCCGCGAGGAGGATACATGCTTGTTACAAACTTATTACATACTTATTTATCTTTTTATAACATTGTGTTACTTTTCAAAGGTATACTTATACATGCTTAAAAACCAGGAATACAAGTGTTTTTACATGTTAGATGCTATCTGAAACACTTTTAACAACCTACTGTCTAAGTTACTTTATGCCAAAAGTCCCTCATTATCATGGACCATTAATCACTTACGGGTGAACGCAAATATTGTGGATAGATCTATCAGGATTGACGAATCCTGTTTGTGTTAACCGGATAGGTAACCAAACACACTATATTTGAATTTCATAGGTATATGGAAATTACCTACACCGAGGGCCATTATCTCTATATATATATATATCACATCATTTTGGGTATATATATACACTAGTCAGTTTGTGTGCCATGAGCCAGACCAGACTATTCTTATAACCAAAGGACAAAGTCCAAACAGACCAAACAAGACTATAACGCTAGTATTACACGGTTTTCTATGATTAATTGCCTTTCGTTTTGACAATTATTACAAATAACGGGTATATAATAACGTGACCCAAGATCATAACAATAACATTTTCATAATAATTGTGTTTAAACAATTATTACACTATGACTTGTATTCAAACTGTTTATATTAAACCTATGAATTTCACTCAACCTTTGTGTTGACTTTTTAGCATGTTTATCTCAGGTAATTGAGCAAGTTGCGGCACGGAGTGGCATGGACTCAAAGATGGTTGAACTGTTATCATTCAAACTTGATGTTTTAGATTTTAGGACCTGCATTTTGTAAAAACTCTGATTATAATGAATGATAACTAAAATTTTCCAACAACGTCTCTTTTAAAGTTGTTTTCTATGATTATGATTGTTGTATCCATGAAGTAATACCCCAGATTATCTTCCGCTGCTATATTGTAAAAATGGGGGTGTTACAGATTGGTATCAGCGCCATGGTTATAGAGAACAAGGTCAAAACCTTAACTATAACCACATTTCATTTTTCAGCCATCAAAGTCCTCCGTGCCACTACATTCCGGAACAAGTATGTAAATATACATATCTATTATACTATTACATAAATAACTTATGTTATTTACAAACTAGGTTGTTAATAGAACGATGTCTTCTCCCAACCACTTTACTTCCGATATTGAGGATGCTTTTTCCTCTATGAATATTCTTAACTATACTTCGGTCTCATCGGATTATTTCCCAGCTTCATCGCGGGAAGCATGCTTTTAACATCTTTCGGAAAAACACTAACAGATAATAATTACCCCACCGGTATTCTCATCTTGCTACAATAATACTTATTTGAAGGACGTACAAGCATTTTATCACCTATTTCATCATTAGATCCTATTACTCCACCAACTATTTTAACTCCATCTCCAGTATTACCACCATCACTACTATTTGATCCTCGATATTTCTTTGTTCCTGAAGAACTATTACCACCTAAGAAGCGAATCCATTCCCCATCTTCTTCCTCAACTACGTTATCTAATTCATCCCGGAATCAAACCTGTGATTTGGTATCACCATCTTCCTCAGTTTATACTCCTACCCCACCTCAGATATTTGAAATAGGAAAATGTCCAATTAAGATGTATCTGAAACATCATGAGAAACAAGTCAAAGATATCTTGAATTATTTAGACGAACTCTATCTTCACCGCATTGAGAGAATGGAAGAAGGACGTATAAATGGTAACGAACTGAAGACTGAACTCAAGAAAATCCGTACTCAGATTATCAAACTTCAAAAGAAGCGGTTAGGGCAAAAGGATAAGATTGCCTTTGCTCACTACAGAATTTCCAATCTTGAACGAATCATTGAGAAAATCCAAGCTCGTCACCAAACAAATCAGGAAGATCTTTAGGATGTCATCTACCAGCTCAAAATCATCAAACTCTTAAACTAGTTATAGCTTTATCCTAAGCCACGGGATGTGTGGTATAAATAAAAATGCTTGTCAAATCTTGACTATGTATAGTAAAAAGGCAAGTTATTTATAAAGGCAATCCCGTTTCATACCTTATTGTTTCCAACTTATCTCTCTTTCATCATCATTTCCACCATTTTCGTCATTATTTCCGTCTTTATCATAACCTCTAAGTGCTTAAAAATTCAAAAATAAGCATTTTCCTTTAAGCATTTTAAGCATCACATTCTCTTTTATTACTTTTCAAAACTTATGATATCATTCTTACTACGTATCATCTTTTGTTGATAGAATGCCTCCCAAAAGGACGTCAACATCTGAAACACCAGTCATAACTTTGGATGCCATCCGGCAACTGATTAATGATGGCATCTCCTCAGCTCTAAAAGCACAAGCTGCTGCCATGGCAAATTCCAACAATTCTAATAGGAACACTGAACCCAGAGAAATTCCTGTAGCAAAAAGAGGAAACTACAAAGAATTCATAAACTGTCAACCTTCCTACTTCAATGGTACAGAAGGAGCTGTTGACCTCATCCGTTGGTTTGAACGTACTGAGTCAGTATTTTCTCGTAGCAAGTGTGTCGAGGAAGACATAGTAACATTTGCTTACTGGTACTTAATGATGATTGCCTTGTCTGGTGGAATGCCCCCCAAACATGCCCAGCCTATGGGAATAGAGCAAGCTAATCAAATCACCTGGACTGAGTTAAAAAGGCTTCTGACGAACAAGTATTGTCCTCGAACTGAGATCAAGAAAATGGAAGATGAAAACAAATTTTATGGACTAACTGTAAATGGAAGTGATTCAAGACTTATATTATAAGATTCCAAGAATTAACAATCTTATGTCCAAACATGGTGCCGAATTCTGAGAAACTTATGGAAGCTTTCATCGGGGGACTACCGCAAAGCATTGAAGGACTTATGAAAGTGATGTTGTTATTTTGAATTCACTTGGCTCTTGAACTACAACCCCTCTAGCCTTGGGTCTTGTAGTTGTAGTTTTTGTAGTAGCAGTTGTAACAGCTTTGGGTTTAGCTGCTTTGATCTCTATTAGAGTCCGAGCCAGAGTTAACTCATCAATAGTTGTTGTTGGAGCACTAGCGGTAGTAACTTCAACATTAGCAGCAGTAATTGGATCACCAATACTAACTTCCTTTTCAGCAACAACTTCTTCACCTTATAAATCATCATGTACATCAAATAACATATCTTCATCATTTATTTATTAAGTTTCATCAATCAAGGTCACTTCTGCATCAGCATCAAGATCAACAATCTTCCTCCCCTATTTGGATGCATCCTCCTGAGCACCCAAACTAGCTTCATTAGAGGATTTAATCCTTCATAACAAACCAACCTTGTACAATCTTTTAGGTTTGTAAGTTCAAGACCTCTTTTTCTTCTCCAGCTTATGAACTCTCTCTTTCAATGTGGCAATCTCTACAGCTTGAGAAGTATTTGTATTTTCCAGAACAAGAACCCTATCAGATAATTTGGCACAAAGGTCCATCAATTCATTAAGTTGCATTCTATCCTCACCACTTTGAGGTGGATCATAGGAAGGGGTAGATATATGTTCCTCATTAGTAGCCTCATCAGGGATAGGCTCTGTAGGACCACTATCCTTCTTTTGTTTCCTTATAGACTTTTTCTTTTGAGGCTTAGTTGATGATGGTTGAGTAATAATGGGTGTAGAATGAGAATCAGTAGGAGGAGCTGAATCTTCAACCATGTCTTTTGAAGCTTGAACCATAATTGTAGAAAATAGAGGTGTGACCTAACCCGAAAAATCCTTTCCTCGTCTCTTCATGTTAGCAAACACCTTCTTGGTGTAGGAAGGTGTAACATAAATCCCTTTATGTTTGGTCATTCCATCAACTAGGTTATCTAGGAAGACTTGCACAAACCTTGGATATATAAGAAATTTAACCCCACCCTCTAAGTTTTTCACCATATTGTCAAAAATGTACTTGAAAAAGTTAAATTTTTGGTTTGTGGTAAGACAGATGATAGCAGATTCCATAGTGCTACTAAATTTTTTCCAGGCTGTAGTCTTAGCACTAAGGCATTGCAGTATTTTATGGATAAGAAATTTCCATTGGCATGAAAAATAAGCTTTATAGAATGTAAGCTTTTAAGTAAGATTTTTATACCCCATTCTTTCCAGTTCTGCAATAATGGTAGTAGTAGGCAAACAATCAGTACCCTCAGCATCTTCAAACTTAAGATCACTTCTTATACTCGTCTTAGTGATGATCACCTTCTTCTTATCTACTAGGGCTTGTATCTAACGTTCCCCATTAATTGTCTTAGCCTTGGCAGTCGCCCAGAACTGTTCAATACATGTAGTATAGATGGTGGGACTAACCGTTAACGCATATTTCATTGAACTTGCATTCAGAAAATCAATAATTTCCTCAAACCCATTACTTTATTTGGATTTCTCTAAAAACGCAACCAAATTGTGAGTGTCAGGAAATGTTGGGGTCGACATTGTGATGGGTTTTGATGATTAAAGATGAAATGAAGTTAGGGTTTATGATTAGAGAGTATATCAAAGTGTAAAATCGATCGAATGAGTGATTGAAACCCTTAATCAAAGTATTTATGAAATCACCCTCAACAACATTAACTTGAACTAGCAGCATTAAGTTAAGCCTAACAGTATTAATAACCCATCAGTAGTAAGTTATGCCTGGCAGCATTAACTTATGCCTAATAGCAATAACTGAATGCCTAGAAGCATAAACTAATATTGGCAGCAGTAAGTTAAGGCTAACAACATTAACTTAAGCCTAATAGCACTAACTTAAGCCTAACAACAGTAAGTTTAAGATTAGCAACATTAACTTTGAGACACCAGCACTAACTCCAATTTCATTCTAAAAAGCATTTCTATCATCAGTTTTTATTCTCACAAGCTCTCTTTTTGTTTTTAATCCTACGCATTTCTCATTTCTTTTTCTCACCAATACACTCTTTCTGTTTTTCATTTACACATCTCTCATTCTGTTTTTTAGTTCACTATATCTCTTATTTCTTTTTCTCACTAATTCACTCTTTCTGTTTTTGTTATCCTAAATCAACAATCCAGTCTGACAGTTTTGTACAAAGTTCCATCAATTCATTTAGTTTAATGTTGTCCTCCCCACTTCTAAGTGTGTTAACTCTTGATAGAGGTGGATCATTAGACTGTTTAGATGCAGCCTTAAACCTAATTTAAGCTTCTACACCCCCCAATATGGTATCTTAGAACTTAGGACCACTACCTGGGCCAATTCCCTGAGGAAGAGACAAATTAAGTGTTGCCATGGATTGGGTCCTATTTATGTTACCACTGTCCTACTCTGCTTCTAAGCTAGAAGCAGTAGTGGCAGCCCTTTCCATTCCGTCTTCCCACTCCTTAATGACAGTCTCATATGATACAAGGTAAATAGGTCCCCTAGACTAAGATATCTCAATGGCCTTTTTGGCTTTCCTAGGTTTTTGAGTCTTTTTGGGTTAAGATAATGATGGAACACTGATTGATTCAAGATTAGGTAGTGAAGCAGTTTTGGATGTGTGTTGGGGTTCAGTAGGATTTCCTGACCCTTCACCCAAACCTAATTGGTTGTTATGCAGCTCTTCCATTTTTAATTTTGACAACAGTATTAAATGCAACTAGCAGCATTAAGTATACTTACCAGTAGTAAGATACTCTAACATCACTAACTTGAATTTCATTCTTAGTTGCTGTTCCATTCCATTCCAAACATCCTTTCATTAATCAAGACTTCATAATTAACATAATTAACCTCCCCTCAATCAATACTTCAGAGGTTAAGCATTCCAATACTGGCAATCAAATACTGAAATCTGCTAACATCAAATGCCTTTGTGAGTAAATCTGTAACATTATGATCTGTGTGAATCTTTATCATCTGAATAAGCTTCTTTTCATTGAAATCTCTGATAAAGTGATGTATGATCTTAATGTGCTTAGTTTTGAGTAAAACACTGGATTCTTCACAATGCAAATAGTACTCTCATTGTCAATGAAAATCTTGGTGTTCAAAAAGTTGTATCCATAATCAAGCAATTAACTTTGGATCCATAACACCTGTCCACAGCAACTAGATGCAGCTACATACTCTGCTTCAGTAGTAGAGTTGGCAACTACAGTTTGCCTCTTACATTGCCATGAAATCAATCTGCTCCAAAGAAATTAACAACCTCCTATTATGGATTTCCTGTCTAAACTTACACCAGCATAGTCACTGTCAGCATAAGATTCCAAGTCAAATGGTGAGTCCTTAGGATACCAAAGGCCCGATTTAGGTTGACCTTTCAAGTATCTAAAGATTCTTTTCACAACATGAAGATGTGATACTTTATGTGTAACTTAGAATCTTGCACAAGCACATACAACAAACATTATATCAAGCCTAGAAGCTGTTAGATACATTAATGATCCAATCATTGATCTATATAAGTGAACATCCACATCTTTAGCTTCTGAATCCTTTAGCAATGGCTTTGAGGTCTCCATAGGTGTACTTGCTGTCTTGGCTGTTGAAAAACCAAACTTCTTCAAAATTTCATCCACATACTTGTCTTGACTAATGAAAATCCCATCATCTTTATGTGTCACTTATAGTCCTAAGAAGAAAGTAAGCTCACCCATAGAGCTCATCTGGAACTTTTTGTGCATCAATTTCTCAAACTCCATGCATAAACCCTTCTTAGTAGATCCAAAAATGATATCATCAACATATACTTGCACTAGTAAAATATCACCTTTGATCCTTTTAATGAACAAAGTTTTATCTATCTGACCTCTCCGAAATCCATTGTCTATTAAATAGGTAGATAAATCTCATATCAGGCTCTAGGAGCTTGGTGTAGACCATATAAAACCTTTTCTACCTTATAAACTTTATCAGGGAACTCTGGATCTTCAAACCCTGGAGGTTGACAGACATAACCTTCTTCTTCAATCTTGCCATACAAAAATGCACTCTTCACATCTATCTGGTACACAACAAATTCTTTGAATGAGGCACAGGCTAAGAATAGCCTAATTGCTTCAATTCTAGCAACTGGAGCAAAAACCTCATCATAATTTATTCCCTCTTCTTGAGTGTAACCTCGTGCAACCAACCTTGCCTTGTTTCTAACCATAATACCTCTCTCATCTTTCTTGTTCTTGTAGACCCATTTTGTTTCAATGGCCCTCTAACCATAATGGTAAATCAATCAAAGTCTAAACCTTCTGCAATTTAAACTGTAGAAGCTTATCTTACATTGCTTCTATCCAGCTTAGGTCTGTTAAAGTTTGAATCACCTTCTTGGGTTCTACTTGTGATAGAAAACAAGCAAACAAACAATTCTGAAAATCTTTGTGATGGATCCTCTGTTGCACTGAACTAAGCATACCATGATTAGTTAAACTCTTTGTCATCCTTCTTAGTTTGGTGAGTTAGCAGATGTATACTCAATGATTTATTTAACTGGATGATCCTTGTGAATCCTGGTAGTTGGAATAGGACTAACAAGAATATTAGTATCTAAATTAGTCATGTCAGCCTCTGCACCATCACCTTTATCATCATCTGAATAGTCAATCTCTTCTAAATTAGGCATATTTGGATCATCATCACATCCATATCATTATCTTCTATATTAGCAGCATTAATAGTTGGACTAACAGTATTAATTGTGTTAGTGCTATTGACATTTGTATTTTGTTCTTAATTAACTTTGGCTCCTCTGTATTTGGCACCTCGCTATCTTCATTTACTGGATGTTCAGCATCCTTCTTTTCCTACTCCCCTAATGGTTTGAATCCAGCATTAGAGGAATCCTCTAAACTAGAAGAGAGTTGTAGATCTTGAGTCAAAAATGGTAGTAGTATGTAATCTTTGCCAGGTATTGTCTTTACTCTAGCTTTACCTGCATCACTACATGATTTTGTACCTACATTACCATTAGACTGATTCTCTATAACAACTGGCTCATAATTAATAGATTTTGTTAGAGCATCTATATCAAAAAGCCATTTAGATCTACTTCCTGTAATGTTAGGTGTATCCTCGTTAAACTTTACATGCAGGTTCTCATCTATAATCCTAGTTCTACTGTTGAATACCCTGAATGCTTTGCTATTGGTAGAGTGTCCTACAAAGAACCCTTCATCAGCCTTTTCATCAAACTTACCTAGGTGATCTAAGGTATTAAGGATTGTAACAGGACACCCAAATGGTTTCATGAAGCTTAAAGCAGGTTTTCTTCCTAGAAAAAGTTCATAAGGGGTCTTGTTGTAAGGCTTAATTACTAATACTCTATTTTGTACATAACAAGCAGTATTAACTGCTTTAGCCCAAAAGGTAGTAGGTAAGTTTGAATCAGCTAGCATAGTCCTAGCAGCCTCTATTAGTGTCTCATTTTTCCTTTCTGCTCCTCCATTTTGTTGTGGAGTCCTAGCAACACTAAATTCCTTCTTAATACCCTTCATTTCACAGAATTGATTCATGACCTTGTTCTTGAATTTAGTCCCATTATCACATTTGATCACTTTTACCTTAAGGTCTATTAGATTTTCTATGCTTGTTATAAATGTTTTAAGGATTTCACTAGTTTCATCCTTAGTGGCTAAAAAGAAAACCCAACTAAACCTACTATAGTCATCTGTGACAACTAGGCAATACATCTTTTTCATTAGACTCTTTACAAATGTTGGACCAAATAAATCCATATGAAACATTTGTAAAGGTTGGCTGATTGAACTGACTATTTTGGTCTTACATGAAGCTCTGTGTTGCTTTCCCTTCTGAAAAGTAACACAGGTTTGATTAATTTCAAAAAGTTTTGAAGGTAAACATCTTATAAGGTTTCCCTTAACCAGTTTATTTATAGTTTTGAAATTTAGACCTCCTGAAGGAACAACATTCTTTAAATCAATACTATACATGTTATCTTTTCTAGGAACTTTAAGTAAAACATGACTTTCATCAGTTAACTTAAAGTCTGGAGATAGAACAACACATTCAGTATCAGTAAAAAGAACACTATTCTTCTTGTCACACATTTATAAGACACTAAAGAGATTGAACTTTAGTTCCTTTACAAAATACACATCTTTAATATCCAATTTACCAGTTCTTATTTTACCTTTACTAGTAATTTTCCCTCCTTTGGTACTACCTCTAAAGGCAATAAATCCTCCATCAATTTATTCATAATCTGTTTCCTGTCATGTGCCTAGATCATCCACTGCCAATCACTCCTATATCCTTCAATTCTTGTTGTGGATTTCCCTGCACATAATGGTAAGAGAATTAGTTTCTCTTAGGGACCCAAGCCATCACTGACTTGGATCTGCGTTGTGCATCAATATAGTCAAATCTTTTAAGGTTCATTGATGCACCATTGTGTCTGGAGACATGGTCTAAAACTTTTTGCTTTGGTCTCCAAACCCAACATGCTGATGCCTTAACAACATTAGCCTCATTTCCCTTATTAACACTTACTACTGCTTTTGACCCAACAGTAGTAACATATCCCTTAAAAGTATTAACTTTTTCATTGAAATTACTGTTATTTTCTATTGTAAACTTGTTAAAGGGCCTTTTAACATGAGAATGTGCTCTATTAAAAACATTTGATGCTGGTCTTACACAGTTCATAGTTGGTCTTGGGAAAGCAGTATTAATTGGTCTGGCAGTATGAACTGATACTACTGCTTTTGAAAAGTTTTACCTAGTAGTGTTAAGTGTTTTATGGCCAGATTTCATTAAGACTGCTTTTGGAACAAAATTTCCTTTTAGATGAGGGTGAGATATTCTTTTAGAATTTTGGTGATTAACCTTTCTACCATTGTTCCAAACAGGGTTTTTCAACCATTTTCTTTTCATGAAAATCACAATCTTTGATCAAATGGTTAAAACTCCCACATTCATAGCAAGCTTTATTTTTAAACTCAAAATTACATCCTAATTTCTGAGTCATTAAATTATTCCAGTTTCTTTTGTTACCTCTAGGACTTTGACTGTATTTCCTAGGGTATTTAGCTTGCTTGTTGTACTCTACCTTCTTAATAGACTCCCTAGGTGACTTCACATGCTCATTAGATTTAAGAAATTCTACTTTAGCAAAACTAGGTTTTCTTTGTTTAGATTTAGACTGAGTCTCATACTCATCCTCACTGTCAGATATTCAATCTTCAATGATTGGTTCACTACAAGACTTAGGTTTTGACTCACTTGTCTTAGCTTCACTAGTTGCAACTGCTGGTACATTAATTACTGACTCACTAAAAACATATTCATCCTTATCTGCAAGTACCAAATCAGGTTTAGGGGGCATGAAGTTCCCAGTATAAGGAGGTGGAACTGCATGATACCCTTCACCTGTTTTGTTCTTATCATTCACCTGACTATCAAACACTTGATTATCAAACCCCATACCAGTCTTGAACTTATCACTTACTTGAATCTTTAACAGTTTGCTTAGATTCTTAGATGAATTTTCAAACTTTTCTAATGTAAGTTTTAAATCATCTCTTTCTTTTTTAGCTTTTTCAAATTTCTTTCTAAGCTTTGTTAGTGCATTATCTCTCAACATTACATCAAGTTTTAAAATCTTTATGTCCTCTTCAAAAATAGCCTCATTCTTTTTATACACTTCTAGTCTAGCCTCTATTGATTATAGACCTGCTTTGTAAGCTCCTACATTTATTTGAGACTTATTAAAATCTTTTGTCAGATTATCATAATGTTCTTTGAGAGTTTCATAAGATTTTAAACATGCTTTAGAACAAGTTGATACCTTAGAGTCTGAGCTTGAAGTACTTGAAGAACCTGAAGAAGTATAAGCCATAAGTGCAAAATTGGTAGGTCCTTCCTCAGCTTGGTCACTCTACTCATAGCCAAGGACATCACACTGAGATACTAAAGCATTTGAAGTTTTTTCCTCTACTGGCACATTCCTTTTTGTTTTCTCCCTATTTATGTTGTCATAATACTTAGGAGCCATGCATTCCCTAGCAAAATGACCTCTTATGTGGAAATTATAGCATTCCACCTTGGTCTTGTCAAACCCAATGGTATCAGTCCCTAGATTCCTTCATGTCTTCTTGAGAAATCTCCTTGCTCTTATTGTCAGCATTGTCATCTGCCACTTCAAGTCCATGTCCTCTAAATCATTATGATCAATTTTCTTTAGGTCTTCATTGTCTAATTGTGAACTGTTAGAATGACTAGCAAAGAAAGAGTAGATCACTAAATCACTCAGACTATCAACATTTGATGAAGTAGAAGCATTAGTCTGGGATTTAGCAGCAGAAACATCATGAGGAGTCATAATTGCTTCATTAGTGCTGCCAGTGATATTGGAGGACAAAAAAGCTACGTTTTGTGTGTTTTGGCTTGTGCTAGATGACCTTTTGACTTCAGCTTCATAAATCTTCAGATTGTTGTATAAGTCATCCATGCTTAGAGTTTCTAAGTCTGGTTTGTTCCTCCAAATCAGGGTATGAGTCTTCCACTCAGATGACAGACTTCTTAAAAACTTCAGATTTAAATCTTCCTGAGAAATAATTTTCCCATCTCTAGCTGACTGATAAGCTTTTGTAGCCTATCATAAATCTGATCAAGTCCTTCTGAGATATTTCCATTGAAATTCTCATACTGCTGTTTAAGAAGTGTCTTCTGAACTTTCTTTGACTCCTTATTACCTCCAAACCTCTTTTCTATGGCTTCCATCAGAGACATAACACTCTTGTAAGAGTTAAACTTTAGTTGGTGTTCATTAGGGGGAGTACCTCTTACTTTTAACTAATTCTTCCTTGCTAACTTCTCTTCTACAGTTGTAGGAGGATATGTTTGCTCAACACCATCAACAGTTTTCTTTAGTGGAGGTGAGTCACCATTGACAATTACTTCCCAAAGAGCATAATCTGTCATTAGGAAGTAATGTTCGATCCTCATCTTCCAAAGCTCATATTCATTAGGATTGAGCACTGGAAGTTTTGCCAGCTTATACGCATGCATTTGTGAAGATACTAGCCTCCATGTTTTCATAAACAAATAGATCTAATATGTGTAGATTGTTTTTTATTCCATTCACGAAGTTTCTCAACAAGCTTGTGTATTACCACTTGTTTGATCCCTTCTTTGATCTTGCATCTTGCTTAGCTTATAAAAGGCTTAGTTGTATTAAATAAATCCAAGACAACTATGATAGAAACTTTGATTATGAATATCAAAGACTATGCGGAATCTAGTCTATGATACTAAGAAGAATAATCAATAAAACAGTAATGAACATAAATGTATAATACCAAACTTTTAGCCTCAGTATAAAACGAACACTCTTAATAGTGTTAGGGTTACAAAATCTTGAAGCTATGAATATCAAAGATGTGTATGACTTATATCAAACTCTATGCCCTAGGACCTCCTTTTATACACCAAGGAGTCCTACAAGGCTTACAATACTTTCCTAAGTTATCATGATCTTTTCTATAAACAAATGTAATCTCTTAAACAAATAAGTTATACATAACTTCTTTACAAATAACTAATACTTATCTTTGTAAGTATTCTTGTCCTCCAATCAATCTTTATCTCTTCTCTGATAAGTCTTTGATCTCATCTCTGTCTGTATAATCCTTCTAGCAGTAGTAATCACTTAGCAGTTGTAACTGAGCACAAGCAGTATTAACTACTTAGAAGTTTACTCTAGCAGTACTAACATACACTAGCAGTACTAACTTTTGTACTAGCACTAGTAACTACTTAGTATATTTTCAGTCTTCATCTCTGAGCAGTCTTAACTTCTACTAGAAGCAGTAACTTTATACTAACAGTACTAATATATACTAACAGTAGTAACTAGCAGTAGTAACTTTTATACTACCAATACTAACTACTTAGCGTAATTTTCATTAGTATTACTAGTAGCACTAAGTTATGCTTGACAACACTAATATATACCTGAGCAGCAGTAACTCTAAGAATCGTCTTGAAGTATTTTAATCCTAACAGAATGATATTGTTGTCACTATGTATCTCATTATCTATAAAATCCACAACTTGTGATTGTTCAAAATCCTACATTGCATACACACTTTGTATAACACCCGGTGTTTTCAAGTCATTGATGTCGTCAATAAATCTACTATTTATTTTTAGTATTGTACGCGGTTGCTTGTGATTTCATGAATTAAGTTTAAATCGCGTAAGTTA
>BQNB010090687.1:0-27079 GCA_026074375.1 Tanacetum coccineum | reverse complement strand
CCTTCGCGATCAAGCTAGCAATTGCCTTGAATGTCTTCCAGCAGGATCCATCTCAACACGGGAGGATCTTACCACTCGTTTCCTTACTCAATTCTTTCCACCGGGAAGGACTGCAAAACTCCGTAATGACTTCCTGATGTTCCAACAACATCAAGGAGAGTCTCTTTCTGAAGCATGGACTCGTTTCAAGGACTTACTCCAAAAAGACCATCATCATGGCATCGATCTTTGGCTCCAAGTCCAACTCTTTTATGACTATGTCAATCCCACCACAAGACGAACCATTGACCGATCGGCCGGTGGTAAGCTTCGTGATAGAAACGCCGAAGAATCCTGGGAACTATTAGAGGACCTCGCCCTCTATGACAACAAAAGTTGAAACGACCCAAGGGACTTCGCTAAGCCGGTCAAGGCAATCTCTTCGCCTCAAGGTGTCCCGAGTACATCCGATCGTTGTCTCGTCGAGCTCGAAAATCAAGTCCAACGCTCGATGGAAGATCATCTTGCTCCTAAGCAACCTGTTCAAGTGAACAAAATCACTTCTTCATGTGAAATTTGTAGTGGTCCCTACGACACTCAGTACTGCATGGAAAATCTCGAGCAAGCTTTTGTCGAATATGCGTCCTCGCGTACCAACGAAGCGGGAGGCAAGTGGTACACTTTCAAACCCGAGCAAAACAATCTTGGTGACACCTATAATCCGTCATGGAAAAGTCACCTAAACCTTAGGTTGAGACAACCCCAAAATTCTCAAAATAATTTCTCAAACCCACCTAACCAGTTCTAACCCAACAGCTCAATCCCGATCTGTTCCTTCAACAACAATCCTCAAAATTTAAACAATCAATCAAATCTCGAAGGTTTGGTGTCCAACTTTATGGCATCTCAAGACGCTAGATTGTCTAAGTTTGAAGCCGATTTCAAACAACAACAAAGCGAAATGACCAACAAAATCGACAAAGTATTGAAGGCCATCACCGATCGAATAGCTGGAGCGCTTCCTAGCGACACAGTTAAGAACCCGAAACTGAATGTTAACTCTACGTCTCCAGTTTTGTCTGCTCGTTCTTACCCAACAGAAGACCCCCAATGCTCAACCCAAATTTACGGTTAAATCAACACCATCACAATCCATCAAAGTAACCCTCGAAACGACAAGCCAGAAAAGGAGAAGCAAGAAAAGAAGGACAACCCGGAAAACATAAACACCAACCCTTCCCCGCCACCTGATCCATCAGTTTCATTTATCACCGAAAAAGTCTGTAAACTCAATTCATTCTTCGAATCGCTTGGCTTAGTCCCTCAGTCATCCAACACAGAAATTGTTTGCACAAAAAGGGATGACAATGACATAATGTTTATTGAAATAATTAAACAAGATGATGATTCGCACATAGAGGAACCCGAAGTGGGTGAAAACGCGGGAACAGGAGAGTCAGAGGTGGAGTATCTTGACGTATTCCCAACCAGGAGCGAGTTAGCATATCATAAGTTTCTAATGTACGGTCCAATCCCTTCAACATTTCTGAGAAACCCCATCATCACGGAAGGGTGTCCGTCAAACCTTAAAATACCATGCAACATTAGACATGTGCATGTGGAAAGAGACTACATTGATCTTAACTCCCCTCTAAATATCATGACCCGAATGATGTATAATTGGATCATGAGAAGAAAACTTGACCCTAGGGAAAATTCAGATGGAGGAGTCAACAACTTCACAGGAAGGATTAAGGGAATACATGTTTTCATAGGAAACTTCACTTATGTCATAGACTTTATGATTGTTGAGGATATCAGTTTAATTATAGACGCTAGGCTATCTCAAGTAGTGCTAGGAAAACCCGTTGTTGAAATATCCAACATGACTCATGACCCACCCGAAGGTGTAGTAAGGTTCACAAACGGGACCAATGAAGTTGCCTATAAAATGCCCCATAAGATAGAACAGTACAACTCGCTGTCAGACCTAGAGAAAGAGCACACAAAGTCAGTCTACATTAGAAACGAAGAAGACAGGAGAAGAGGAGTGAAGTAAGTGATTAGCAAAATACTAAGGTTTTACAAAGAATGTTTAGAGCTTGGACCCGAATATATGACTGGAGTGGATGAGGAAGGAGAATTCATGTAATAACGTGTGACTTCGAGTCTAGCTACAAGACTCGTAAATAAAGAAAAATGATTTTTGGGAGGCAACCCAGTATTTACTTTCTCGCATTTAGGAGCGTCTTGTGTTTTATTCTTTATTGTTTGATTTATAATGTATGAATCATTTTGTAATCATGCTTTGTTTGTTTGTAACTTCGTCTTATCTACAATCAAAGATATTTTGCATAAAATAAGTGTAGGGGGATATATCCGGTTTATAAGAACCAGATTTAAACATTTAAAATAAATTGTTTAGATTAATTCACATCAGTTTTGAGTCATATGATTGTAATGATTAATTTCAGGTTTTTATGCAGTGTTTTCTATAGATCTAACTAATAACATTGCGTGAATTAAATTCTCATTAAAAACGAAGAGGAAATCTTCACAGTGCGTGAAGATGGCATCGGGATTAAACCCGACGGCGTCACGTCTCCAGCAATGTGAAGATTCGAGATTTTTCAAGTATTTTTGAAAAATAAAATGTGCAATATTTAAAATATATAATTTTGTTGTAAACCTGCAGAAACCTATAATTATATCATCGCTTTCATCCTATCTTTACTACTTTCATAGAGTCAAAATCCTAAACTCTCGTTGTATATATCATATCCTGCCGATTTTACGCTTGGTGTAGTTGTCTTTGTCTTTGATTTACAGGTTATATTTGACGAGAAGAAGCTTGGAAGTTCTTAGGAAGTTTCATTGGACAACTCTAGGAGGACGATCTAACCAGTTATCACATGTTTCTTCTCTATTATTGAGCAAACCATGGGAGTACTAGTTTCTTTTACTTGTTTTCTTTTCCCTTTATTCATTTTTACAGGTACTTCTATAGAACATTAGGGACAATGTTCAACTTAAGTGTGGGGGGAAATAATCCTTAGAAACTATTTCTTCAATTGCCATTTGCATGTTCCTTAAAATGATAGGTAATATATCGAAACATAGTGTAAAACGTAATTTTAACCCAAATTTTTAAAAATTTTTTTGACACATACCGACGAAAACCGAGTATTAATAGCGTCTCATAGATAGGAATGTATATGACTAGCACAAAACCCCTCAAAATTCCACCCTAAAAATGTGAAGTTTGCCTTTAGATCTTTAGGAATTCGGGTATCCATTTTCGATACCCAAGATAATTTATACCTTTAGCTTTCTCGAGTTAAGGTTCGAATGCAGTCATATGTGTCTATTCCGTCGTTACGGATGTGTACGTATGGTCTTTGTTGCCTTTTCTGGAGCATTGGTATCGGTAATAAAATTACATAAGTATATACCGAGTAGTAATATTAAATTCTAGAACTTGTATATGTGATGCATCCCGAGAGAGCCGCATATAAGAACTGGATTGCTAGATAAGAGGCACTAGGACTAACCCATGTTTTAAACCTGTAATTGTTATGATGTCACCTCGATCATATACCAAATCTCTTTTCAAGAGCTTCCAGCAACTTCTTAGCATCCTTTATAGAGTTAAACTTTAACTGATGTTCATTGGGAATGCCCATCATTAAAGTGCTTCTAGCTTTCACCTCTAATCTTCTCTGAGCCTTTTCTTCAGCAGTTGTAATAGGCATCTCTGTCACAACACCTTCCACATTTATTGTTTTTGGCAAGGTTGCACCATTCTCTATGACTTCCCACAGTGCATAGTCTATCATCTGGATATATTGTTTAATCCTCATCCTCCAGATCTCATACTCACCAGGTTTGAGCATGGGAACTTTGGATGCAGCCACCATGTGTGCAGAATCTTGATCCATATCTTTAAAAAAGATCTTGTGTATAAAAACATGTTCTTCTTATTCAAAGCTTTTCAACAAGCTCTGATACCACTTGTTGATCCCACTCTAATAGATTGAATTCCTTAAGCTTGTTTAAGGATTAGTTATATTAGATAAATCTAACACAACTATAGTAAAAGCTTTGTTTGAATGTATTAAAGATTATGCGGAATCTAATCTTTAATATTAAGAAGAATTATCAATGAAACAGTCATTCAAAACAAATAAGCTTCAGTATTATTAATGATAATAATATGAATACTCTCAAAGTATTAGGGTTATAAAGACCTTGAAGCTATGAATTATAAGACTAAGATTGATAAAAGATGATTTTGATATGTATAAAACTTTATGCCTTAGGACCTCCTTTTATACACTAATGAGTCCTACTCGGCTTACAATACTTTCCTAAGTATATAAAATCTTTTCTATAAATAACTAAAACATGTCAAGTAAGAAGTACTAACAAACAGTGCAAACTTAATACTAGCAGTACTAACTACTTAGAATATTTTCTTGAACAGTAGTAACTCTTCAGCAGCATTAACTTCAAGCAGTCTTTGTACTAGCAGTAGTAACTTATCACTAGCAGTAGTAACTTTGACTAGCAGCATTAACTTCAACTGAGCAGTCTTAACTTTGTACTACCAGTAGTAAACTCTTAGCATATTTTCTTTGAAGTCCATGAGCAGCACTAATTTCATCAGAGCAGTATTAACATAAACTTGAGCAGCAGTAATTCTAAACAACATCAAGAAGACTTTTAATCCCAACAGGGTATTTTGTGAGGTGTCATTTTATGCACTATTTCAAGGTCATTTAACCCCCTAAATCATGTAAATATGCTCAGATTATGTGCTTAATCGATTGTTTTTATATTTTTAGCACTTGGATGACATTTGGAGGAAATACACGTGACTTGGGCTCATTTGGAGAAGAAACAAACAAGATTACAGACCTACACCAAGAATCATCAAGTATTGTGTTCACAGAGCATGGGGACGGTGTCGCGGGCATAAAACGACGCCGTCGTGATCTATCTAGTGACGGCGTCAGGAATTCAGCGACGACGTCAAAACGTGGACGACTTAAAAAGGATCTAGAATCATCTATGTAGAGACGATGTCAGGATTTGTAAGCGACGCCGTCGCGTCGATATCTCTATAAATATAAAACTGTTTTTAGGGTTTTTAGTGTGTAACTTTGTATAAACTTATAGAGACGAACCCTAGTCATTCTAGCAGCTTTCTAGGTCATTTTTAGGGCCTCAAAACCCTATTGTACTACCTTGAATCCATGTTTTAATCAAGTAAGGTTATATATCATTAATCATATAATATGTCTATGTGTTGTTTGATTGATTTATCTTCTTGCTTTCTTTATAACATGCGAGGCTAAACCCTCCTTTGTTTTATCTATGATTGCATGAAACTTAGGTTGCAGATCCTTTTGATGTTGCTTCTTGTTGATGAATGTGCACGTTAGGTTTTAGAAAACCAGCTTTTGTTTGTAACGCTGTTGATATGTCTAGGGAAACGTGAGTGTATATAAAGGATACCATCGGTAACAGTCTTCATACTACCTTACCCATTATATGGTTGATCCCTCTTAAGATATTTCACATGCATTTAATATACTCTTAGAGGCCTTGTAATAGTCTTCATACTACCTTACTTGTGCATTGTCTTAACAAAATATTAAATAGACGGTGGGTTCGTGTAATCCGTTCATGACCTAGGAAATACTTACATAATCATCACAAGTGTGACAAAGCAACGGATCTAGGAGAAGAAATCTGAGGAGTAGTGCATGATTAGGTAAATAAATTTGTTTATCATAAAGTTATCACTAGTAGTTTAGATGTTAATTAGTTTAGTAATTAGTTAAACAAACCAACCTCTCAAACCATATATTTACCTGCTTTCTATTTAATATAAAAATACAAAAAGAATCTTCTCACAACCCTTAGAATTATGTTAGACCATGATAAAACCTTCCCAATCTATTCCCTTAGAGAACGATAACAACCCCTGAGTCTTGCCTATACTACACTACAACGATTAGGTACACTGTTTAGGGAGTTGTAAAACTTTATGTAGAAGTCCTACGACTACTGCACATCACAACATAAGAGCATTTTCTCTAGATTTTGTGTGATGATAGTTAGCTCTATATAGTGTGTGATAACATTTGTGTTTTATGTTATGCTAAGGCCTATGATATCGCCTTTTGTATTGTATGGACTAAATATAAAAGTCCTGATAAGTGGAAATCTAAAAATTATAAAAAACGTTGAGGGTTCTTGATACTACTTTTGGCGTTAGCATGCTATTATAGGGTTTATCGATAAGTATTTGTGTTTGTTCAGCGTTAGTGACGACTTTCATATGTAATAATTAACCTTCATTTTCTATGACTTTATGTTCCATATTTTAATTCATACAAAAAGATTAGCAAGTGCATGTAATGTAAAATACTTTGCCGCATAAGTGGGCAACAACTGCATTCAGAAAACGTTATAGACTTTTTTTTCGTTTCGAGATTACAAAGCTACAGATTCAAAGAAGATGTCAACGTTTAAGGCTTGAATGTATAAAATTATGTGCATGTCTGTTCATAGATTGCACTCATCGCCAAACACACAACAATTTATGTGCATTTTTAGTAATGCTCTGCCGCAACGCGCGATCGCACAATTCCTTACTTTTTACAATTTCAATATACTTAAGAACACATTAGTTAATTAAGACATGTGATAGGAAAAGATCATACATGTTTGAGTAAACTACATTGTTCGTCCTGATGGTTTAACCTTTATTTCTACCATAGTCTTTGATCCTTTTTTTGCATGAATTGTCCTTATCTCGAAACTACACAATACCATTGATCTCTATTATAACCGCCCGTTAAATGTTTTTGTTAAGTTCACCCACGTGCTAACCACGCGAGGTATTTGCATCCAACCAAGGCTCTTTTTTTAGGTGGGTATACACACTTTTTTAGTAAATATACTACTTATGCAAAACGTACAACGAGGAATGTTATATGTTCAAGCTACTCGGAAATTCAGGCCTTTTGGGGCTCTGATGTACGCAACCGGTATTCCCGAGATCGAATATAGACTTATTGACCATCCCAGAATGTTCACGCAACAAGATTGAAACCTTGATCTGTTCTAAATCTTTAAAAAACACTTTATCAATAAGCCATTTCAGAAACACTTATAACTATTTTATTAGAAAATCACCCTACGAGATTATAAATCACTACAACGAAGATTTATTTCGTCGCTAAAAGTGGAGTCTTGCCGCCGCTACACGCTTCTGCGATGACTTGTCGACGTCAAATTGCTATCGCTAAAGGGTCGTTGCTAAAGGTGTTGGCGATGACCAATCAACGCTTTTAACAACGACCGGTGGGGCCACGAAACTTCAACATCAAACCATATTAATCGTATGAATAACTTTCATTTCATTGATGTGTCGAGAGCGCACATATGAATGTTAACTAGATGAATGTTAACCATGACCCATTATTTAGATGCTCAAACTAATCTCACATTCATAATCAAACCATACTACTCGTACGAATAACTTGCATTTCATTAATAGTGTTGAGAGCGCACATACGTATGTTTTAGTTATTTTTATGTATTTTTCGAGTATTTGTTTTACAAAAGTATCGACGATAGATAATTAACTAACTTTACAGCACATTTTGACTACCAATATAATCTTGATAAATGGTAAAAAATAAATTATGTCAATAAACTAATTTTTTTAACTAATTTTAACAACAATATGCAAAGTTAAAGGGTAAAAGCCATAAAATAAAACTTTCAAAATCGTGATTTTATTTATTTATTGTGGAGATTGGACGTGGCTGTTTCATGTAAGCCTTAATCGAATTCTTTTAGTAGATTTAGGGTTTTGCTTCAATCGTGTGGTTTATTGTTATTATCTCATATTCGCTTGTTGGTATCTTATCTGAAAGAGATTTAATTTAATTCTTTGTTTGTGTTTCGATTCTAAACCCTAGTTAGCTAAGGTCTTGTTATTGAAGATTAGGCATTTTTCTTCTTGTTTAATTGGGAAGTGCAAGCGGCTAGTTGAGTAGGGTTTTTGGTTGTTGTGGAATGGAGCGTGGATTTTTAAGTCAAAAAGGGAGTGGAGGTGGGAGACGTATAAAGAAGAAGAGTCTCAATAGGAATTCGATGAATACCTCTTAAGGTATTGGTGTGTCTACGGAATCTGATGATACTATGAATGAAGATACTTCAGTTGGTGTTGCATCTCCTGTAAAGGAGGGTGTAACACCATCTGTGGTTGACATGATGGTGGAGAAAGAAAAGATATGCCCTTTGGAAGATACTATAGTTCTGGAATTTTTTCCAACATTAACTATGCTGGTTACTACTATGGCTGGTAATGCCCCTGGTAAGTCTTTGTATGCTAATATAACTGGTAAACCAAATGGAAGAAAGTGAATGTTCATACTTTGTTTACACCCGGGGATAATAGGATTGATGTGGTTGTTCTGGTGGATTCTATTTGTGCTATTAGTGAACGATTTGCTAATAATGCTTATGGTTTTTTCTTGGGGAAGAAGGTGGCATACCATGTTGTTGCTAACTATGTTAGGAAATCTTAGGGTAAATATGGGCTTGTTCGCTCAATGTTCAGCTCGTCTACCGGATTATTCTCCTTTCAATTTAGCTCCATGGATGGATTAGATGCTATGCTTGAGAATGGTCCATGGTTCATCCAAAATAACCCGCTTATACTAAAGAAATGGCATCTGAATGAGAACCTATTGAAGGAAGATGTCAGTATTGTTCCAGTTTAAGTTAAACTCCATGGTGTACCTGTTACGACCTTCAGCGAGGATAGCTTAAGTGCCATTGCTACTAAACTGGGTACTTCTCTAATGCTTGACTCTTATACATCTGATATGTGCATACAATCTTAGGTAGGTCAAGCTATGCTAGAGTTATAATTGAGCTTCAAGCTGATGTGGAGTTGAAAGATAACATTGTCATGGTTATGCCTAAAATTACTAGGGAGGGCCATTATACATGTAATGTCTGTGTTGAGTATGAGTGGAAACCTCCTAGGTGTTCGTCTTGTAAGGTTTTTGGACATATTCATGAGGAATGTCCGAAGAATACAGGTGCTGGTGAGAAGAAGATTGTGAAGAAGCCTAGTCAAACTTCTTGAGGTGTTTCGGTTGGTTCAAAAATGGGTTTTAAACCTCAGAAAGAATATCGATCTGTTCTCAAAAATTCTACTGCTAGTTCCAGTGGTAATAAGAAGAAGGGTGTGGAGCCTACTATTGAGGTTAGTAATTCAAATCCATTTGATGTTCTTAATTCGGTCGATAATGATGTGGAGTTTGGTACTAATGGGGGGACTACTAATTTGGTAAATAAAGAGGCTACTTTAAGTGGATCCTCTTTTATGAATGTCGATAATAGTAGTTCTGGTACTAATCCTATTATTGAGAAAATTGGAAAGTTTGAAGATTTACTTATTAGTGGGCAAGCTATTCTTGTGGATAAAGCTGGCAACCCTTTGAAGAAGGTAGAGTTTTCAGGTGAATATGAGAGTGAAGATGAGATTGCATCTGTTTATAATGATATGGCTCGTTCTATGGCAAATGAAAAGGTAGGTTTTGGCACTCAAAGTTTGCTGGAACAAAGGAAGGATTCGTATGGTAATGGTGACTATGATGATGACCCATACGATGATGATATGTACAAAAGTCGGGATCTCTCTCATGAGCTTCAAGCTATATGCGATAATCTGGATATTCGTGTTCGAGGTCGCAAGAAGAAATATATTTATGTTTCTTTTGTGTAGTCATTTTGTGTACCTTCATTTTAGAAAGTAGTTTTGCCCATGTAACATGCGGAGATGTGGGATTCACCCTCATCCCTTGTACTTAAATGTTTTTTGGCGTAATAAATTTTACCGAGGAAACCCTTTACCCAAAAAACTTTCAAAATCGTCCCGACTTGACCAACGAACTAATTTTTGTCCTGTCTAGACCAACGAACTTGTTTGTTATGTGTCATTGTCACCAATATGACCGGCTAGTTATCCACGTTATTTATAATTTATTTATTTTTTTCCAAATCTGATAATAACTGGTCCAGCGTGGCTACTTATCCACCTCAATATCACCATTCGGTACGGATCGATCTTGCTTGAAGAAATTGGTAACTTTCTTGACAGTGGCTGCCTCCCCTCATCCATACTAGTACATCCAACAAGTTTCAAAGATAAGTTCCAAGTAAAAAAGATTGACCAAGTGATTTGCTAATCAAATTTTTTAAGCACCTGTCAATAAACAAGCTGTGAACTTTCTAAGCAATCAATCTACGAAACCTCATAAGGATCACTAGTTCGCACCACAACTAACAAAACACACAACCCGAACCTTCTTCGTTGTATCAAGATTCATCCTGATGATGATGACGTGGCACCTGTCAATAAACGCTTCAGATCATCATCATCATCGAAGAAGAAACTAACCACCATCGTTAACTAACCCCCGTACCTACACCCACGACATTGTGTTATTGATAGTCTTAATTTAATTATGCTTTACCACCATCCTTCAGTGCTGCCGGAAATCTATCGCCGCCCGTTCCACCGTCGCCGCCATTTTTTAGATCTCAGATCTAGTTTGGTTTTTCCTTTTTTCAAGTGTGTGGTTCGTGAGTTTTGTGTTTTGATATATAATTTTAATTGGCCCATTGACGTCAAATAAGAACTCGATTACTTCAAAATATTTGTTGCCTTTTTTTTCAAGTGTGGTGTGTGATGTGTTTCTGGGCAAAGTGAAAGTGATAAAAAGAGATAGGTAGATCTATGTAGAGTGGGTGATTTTTATGTTTGACTGTTTGTGTGTGAGTGGTTTAATTGACTCTAATTATATATAAGAAAATTAAATAAAAATGCCAGTGTGGTATAAAACTGCCACGGTGTCGGCAAGAAATTGGAATAAGGGTGATATCGAAACAATATTTGAAAGTACGTTGGTCTAGAGAGGACGAAAATTAGTTCGTTGGTCAAGTCGGGACGATTTTGAAAGTTTGTAAGTATTTTATGGCTTTTACCCAAAGTTAAAACATATATTTAAATTGTTTTGACCTTTAGTGACGACACTCATTGCTAAAGCTGGCCGTTCAAAAAATCTGTATTTAATTAGATTAATTTTTTAATAAAATAAATTTAATTTAATTCGAATAAACGTTTAGCAAAGACTTGTGTCGTCGTTAAATTTTTATTACAAAACCAAAAAGAAAATTAAGAGATTGAAAAAACATTCAACGACGACATATGTCGTCGCAAAAGGTGTGGGCCTCACAAAGTGAGCCGCACCTTTAACGACGACGTATGTCAAATTAGAGGCGTCGTCAAAAGTTATAATTCTAGCGGTGAATCTCATGAACACATTAGCTATATACCTAAACTGAGTGTACTAGTGACAACGCACTTTTATTAATTTAACACTTGTGAATCTCTATGTCCAAAAACAAACTAATATGTGGTCCTTCAAATCTGTAAGTATCTTTAAGCTGTGATGTAATCTTGTTTATTTTATATCTATTTTCGGATTTAAGAAATGAAGCATGCTTTAAGTTTATGGAACATCACAAGGACTTTTAAGTTAGATAATGAATCATCGTTTATTTATAGAAAGATGAATCAATAATACACAACTCAACATCAATCTTAAAGAGAAAATGACATTTCCCAATCAAATTATTCTAAAAAGTATATCGAACCGTCACGCAAGCATCGACTTAACCAGCTTAGTCAACTTGCTACGAGGTTGATACATGATACACGTTAAAATTGTTGCAGAATTGAACCCTTTAACCCTTTTGATCACGTATTTTTCAACATGTACAATGTTTAAGTAATTTACCGTTCTAGAGGAAGTAGGAGAGTCCCGCGCTTTTAGTCGAGTAATCCACCTAAATATCTGAAAGTAAGACAGAAAACCCGTTAGCTCGCCCCGGGTGTTGACCCAGGACCAAGAGCAAGGAGATGGTGAATTGGTAGTTTAGCATTTGGAGGGAATTTTATTAGAAGAGGTTTTGTTTGAAAAAGGAATGAATTTGGATAAGTTTAGGAATGTCCCAAATGATGTTCAAGCATACTGGGTAAAGATAGACTGATACTAGTAAAAGAAGGTAAAAAGAAGTGAACAAATACTGTTTTAAAACCCGGAGAAAGGGCTAAGGCGTGTCCCTAAAAATTAAGGGGGGCGACCCTTATGAATTAAGGGGGCCGCCCACTGTTAGTCCTATTTTTCATAGAAAAACTATTTTTCTCAGGATTTTTGTGAGGGTACTTTTTGTTTGGTGGTTTATTTTTGGCAAGCAAGCCCTATATAAGTTTTTATCAGCATATTTAAATCTTAAAAAATATAATAAACACATTAAATCATGGAAACCAAAAGGCAAATAACTAGTTGAATTTAATAAAACCCCAAGTTTAAAGGCAACAAGCAAAATAAGTACCTAAAAGATAACCAACATATAATTCTTTCCGAATATATCGAATGATCACCACACAAGTTGTTAATAACATACACATAATCAAGTTAAAAATTGTCTTAAACTATATTTAGCCATCTAGTTCACTCCACTCCTATGTCTTCATTTCTTCTTCTTGCTAAACACTCCTTTTAGTGCCTTTCCAAATGACTTGAAACCTCCGCATCTCCATATGAATTTCTTGCGTTTGGTTGAGCGAGGAATTTTTTGTCCGTTCAAGCAAAGAGAGATTCATCGGTTTGTTCTGAAAAGCGGCAAGGCATTTGGTAGTTTTGCTAAGTTGAGTGGATTAAGAGAGTTAAGATAGGTGGTAGGAGATGGAGTACTTGCACGAGAAGTTTCGACATCATCATCATCATCATCATGTTGATGAGATGACGTGCCGTGATGATGAGAAGATGAGGATGAGACGGAATGGCGTGCCTTGCCACGATCACTTCGAGGTCTCCGAGTTTGTTTAAGAGCAAGAGGACGCATGACTCGATCAACAATGTCATAAATGCCATTGTCGAGGTGAGGATATGCTTCCATGATGTGTCGATAAAGACGAGTCAAGAACATACCATATGGAAGATGGCTGTTAATTGTGCTCTAGCACATTCATTCAATACGTTTGACAAAGAATTAAGCAAGATTGTATTGTTCCTCGTCAAACAACATAAATACAAACATGTGAGCAAGACAAGCGGGGAGATGGTCCCGATGTCCTCCTAGTCCAAACACATTCTCTTAAATGAGTTCTTCCTATTGCTTCATGCCGGGGCTTAGTTTCCTTATTGAGGATTTGATTAGTGAGTGATTTTGACTGGTTTAACTATTAATGGTACGTCTACCATAGACAACGTACCAATATCAAGAAGTCGACGAATATCATCGGGATTTGAAGATTGGTGGAATATGGTCCTCGGTTTCTGAGAATACACACGATATCCAAGGTCTACTCTTGGTGAACAACGGCTTGACCATTGTAAGGATTTTGATGGATTATGAACGAATTGGTGCAAGAGTGAGAGTTATGAATTCAAGTTGAATCATAAAGGGATGACAAGATAGCCCATAATCATCGGTTTAGAACCGTGACTATGACTATAGAAATCAAGAAAGAATCTGGACCAAACTGATTCGTTGATTTTAAAGAGACAATCCGAAGCGAATGATTTATGAAGAGACGATCGACTTGTTGTATGGATTTGTAATAGGCTTGATCAACCACAACATACCTTCGTAGAATGTTGCGATTTTCAATGGATTTGTAGAATTTGGCAATTGTGGGGGAAATGCCAGGGATTTTGGATACTTTTGGGATGTAGGATTTGGTGAGGGCTACATCTCCGGAAGTGGCTCTTGGCATTTATCACCTAAACAAGTTATCAACAACATAAGGTGTTAAAAGAAAATTTTATACTAAATAAAATGAATTTTAGTATAATGACAAATGTGGGACAAGGATTACTTCGACCAAAAAAAAACTTAAGAAGTGATCCATATGTTCCTAAATTTATTTTTGACTTAATCTACGATGTCGAAGAATATATATTTGTTATATATTTCAACACCAAGATCATGAACCAAACACTCCCGTATTAATCATGGAATTAGTTTAAGCTTGTCAAAAACTTCAGACACGGTATATATCATGGTGATGAGTATAGGTTTATTATTTTAACTTGACAAAAGTTAAGTAGTGTTTATTTTTATTCAAAAATCATGTTCTTAAAAGGTTATGCCAAACGCCCCTTTATTTTATACCAATCACAAAATATATCAACATATATATGAATTATATATCTTGATGACTTATACAAGCTAGTTAAGTGTTTATACAAGTGACAAAATTATGGTGGTGGTCATTTCGACTCTAGTAATTGATCCTAAGAAACGAGCCAAACACCCCTTTATTTTTATAATACATTTTCTATTGATTCGAAAAGTATACATTTAGAAATGTACGTTTTGATGGACAAAATAGTGTTATTTTTACCATGTTTTTGGCATGAATCAACAATGTAAATAACTTTGTATATAAAAATATGAAAGTGTATATTTATGATAATTCGACCACAAAATATGTGACCTCAATTAAAGTGTTTTGATTCAATTCATATCAATGCCTGTAGTGTTTCCTATGATACGGTAGCATTATAGTGTTATGGAAATCCAAACAAAAATAAAAAATATGAAAATGATGAAGAACACCCGATTTTGATTGGGAGCAAAATTGGATGAAATCAAATGAAAAGAATGATGAAAACATACATTGATGTTGATTAGATTGATTTGTGTATATGCCCGTAGCGAACTTTTGGTAATTGGATGATTTTGAAGTATTGAATTTTGGTGAATATGGTGGTGGGTTTTATCATCATAGCAAGTTGAAGAGGAAGAAGAAAAAAAAATGGTGTTTGGCTATGTATTTTCGTATGAAAAAAGGAAGTTTTGTTTTTCCATGAGCGCCGGCCCCCTTAAAAAATTAAGGGGGCCTGCCCAACTTAACAAGCCAGCAAAGGCCGGGGTCCCCTTAATTTTAGTGGGCCGTGCCTTTAGAAAAAAAAATCTTCGATATTTGGCCATTTTGTGAGAATTATAAGTGTCCAAAAATACGGTTAGAATACTACTAGTTATATTATTTAATAAAATCGAGAATGAATACTTAACATTTTTATTAACTATTCGTTAAAAACAAATTGATTACTTCGGATGAGATGAATCAATTAGTTAAGTCAGAAAGAATGGATTAACGAGTATTAAGTTGACTTTTTCAATTAACTGTCTAGTATAAATGAGTGAGATAATTATCTCAGATGAAAATAATTAAATATCAACGATTGTAGACAATCCAAGACGTAGAAATATAGAAATATACTAGAATGATATCGATAGTATGTAGTAATCATAGACATTGAGCAGATGACGGAAGACGATGGTTGACAAGGAATCGAGACGATCAGTTGATTCGAAAGGATTTTGATTCATCCATAGTGTGTCTATGAACGATTTGCGTGACTAATCCTACTTCTATGTTTTAATTGTTAACACTAGCTTGCTCTTCTTTTATCTTGTGAGTTTTGACTACGTGTGTCCATAGAAGATTTCCATTTTGTAGACATATGAATAAAATCTAAACGAAAGATATTCATAAAGAAAACTAATCTCTTCAAAGCTAGAAAAACCAACAAATGGTATTTTAGAAGACTTACACTATTAATTTTTAAGAACTAATTTAATACTACATTATATAGAAACACATCACTTTTACTTGTAATCTATATTCTACGAATGAAGATGAGACGAACCTTAGTCCTTTAGAATAGTCCTTCGTTAATGTCTTCAGAATGTAAATGATTAAGGGTTCCAAGGGAACCCTTATCATGAATACCGTTTAGTCCCGTAGACCAGAATGTTAGTAGATAACATACCAATTCAAAGACTGTGAATGACTTAGCCATTTTGTCCCAACGTTTCATGAATCCAAAAGTTATTGTTTTACACATCTAAATGCATTTGTTATTGGCACATACATGGTGATGCACTTGCACAATTGAGTGAAATTTGGTTGGTGTGGACGCTTCCACATTGTGTGATTAGTGTTAGGGTAATTTAGTCTACAATTAGTCCTCTACCAAGGGTTGAGATGTTTAGGAAACGAGGATGAGGATTTTCTTTTCTTACTCGAAGGAGTGTGTTTATAGAACTTATTATGGGTGTAGTAAATCCGCCCGGGTTTTAAATAAGGTTGTAAAAATGTTTTACCATCATCATCACTTGCAATAGGGATTTTTGTGTTTTTTGAATAAGTAATAAAATTTGGTTTGAGTTTTGGTTTGATTCCATCAATTTTTCTTTTGACTCGACTTCTTGAGCTCTTACAAATTTTACTTGTTTGGTTTCGCTAGGTGATCCTTTGGTAAAATTAAATACCAACCCGGTTTTATCTCCGGAAGGTTTTTGAGAACTTATTATTTTCTTAAGTGAATGACTACTATCATTATATGATTTAGCCAAGGACATTTCTTTACTAAGTATTCCTTAATTTTCAACTCCTTAAGTTCATGACATAATTATGCATTCTTAATTACTTCCTACCTTATTCTATGCCTAGATAGTATAATCTTTTAATTCAAGTACTAGTTCCATTTTCTAATTTTATTTTAGAGTTTTTTTTTTATCCAAGACTGTTTAATCCTAGTTTGCATAGTCAACTATATTCATTAACTATTCATTTTCGTCAAGTATGATTGATTAGCACAATAAAAAGATTCGTTCGGAAAGTACCTCATTGGAATCTTTAGCCATAAGATACTTTTTTGGTCCTTTGTCTTCTCCTCTTCATCATCGTCGCTATCACTCCAGCTCCTCCCCACAACGACTTTGATTTTTGATATTTTAATTGTTACGGATCATACTCCGATAGAGGATGATTTAGGATCTCCACACTGAAAATCATTTTCTTTCACTTGTCCTTATTTTTGTCATCTTTATTTTCTTTGGCAATGATCTTTCATTCTTAATATTGGTTGTTTTACGAATCGTCCCTTGACATTGTGAATAATTTCTTGAAGTTTCTTACGGCCATGGCGTATTCTTCATCTTCACTATCGGAGGTTGAACTATCTTCATCACTAGATTCCTTTCTAGCTTTCAAGGTAATAGATCTACTTTGTTCTCTTTTGTTTTTGACGGTTTCGGAGTCTTTCTTGATTACTTCTTCATAGACTTTTAAATTTCCAATAAGTTCGTCAAGTGAAAGAGTTGTTAGATTCTTTGATTCTTCAATTGCCGTGACTTTTGCGCGCCATTTAGGATGCAATGCCCTAAGAAATTTCCTAACACAATTCTTGCTAGAAAAACCTTCATCAAGTGCTTTTAGACTAGTAATAATAGTGTTAAATTTAGCAAAATCATTATCTATTGATTCCTCTTCCGGAATCATGAATTGTTCATATTGTTGAACAAGAAGATCTATTTTATTTGCTTTGACTTGATTATTACCTTGATGAGTGATTAACAAAGTATCCCAAATTTCCTTTGCGGTTTGACACATAAAAATTCTTTCATATTCTTTACGTGGTAAAGCATTATAAATTACCATTTTGGCTTCATTATTTTTAGCAAGTTTCTTTTTAAGATCATCTTTTGTTTGTTGAAAAGATACAATTTCCATAACTTTTTTATTTCGGATTAAATTGAATTGGAGGAAAATCACCATCGTAATAACATCCAAAGATCTAGATCTTTTGACTTCACAAAAGGTTTCAAATCTATTTTCCCCAATAAAAAAATCCATCACTTTCAGAATAGAGGATGGTCCTTTGCATAGATTGCCCTTCTAAATATTTTTCCGATTCCATAGATCGATTCAAGTTTTAAAATACAATTTATTTTAAAAATCTTGTTTAACGTGGCTCTTGATACCAATTGTGGAAAACTAGAAGGGGGGGGGGTTGAATAGTTTACCCGCTTTTTAAATTTAAGTTTTATGTATGTTTGTAAAACTTAGATTCGACCTTTTTGTAAATTCAATGCTTGCACAATATGAACAATGTAAATATATGAAATGATAAAGTAAGACAAGAGATAAGAGTAAGAACAATCAAACCACAACGCGAGGATTTATAGTGGTTCGGTAAACGAATGCACCTCTTTTTCTCTTCGCCCTAGACTCAACTCCACTCCCCGAGCACCAAAAACTCGAGAGTATTCTTTCTTCACTATGTTCCAACAAACTCCCTTTATGGCTGAGAAAACCGTACCAACGTTGCTTATATCAATTTAACGACACTGAAGCTAAATGTCGAGTTTAATCTTAGCTAGAACCAATCATCATAACACAACTTCCGACTGTCACAACATCACGACATACATTAATATCAAAGATTTTAGAGAGGATAATGGGCTGTTTTGAGTAGAAAGAATGAGTGCAAAAGGTGAGAAAAACGTTGGGAATAGTCCAGTATTTATAGACAAAAAGAGGAGCGGGGTCTATGGCCGGCCCCCTTAAATAGGTGCCGGCCCCTAAAATTAAAAGGGGGCCGCCCCAATATTAGACACTAAATACTCCTTTTTTGTCCTATTCAGGGAGTGTGGATTACATGTACCATATCAAGCCGTTTTAGGGTCTGAAATTTTGAAATTCAAAATCTTTATTTTGAATAAAACATTTCTTTTAAATGTAAAAAATGTTTTGTGATGTTTATAAAAAGTTTACAACATTTTATAAAAGTTTCCTTTGATCATAAAATGCATCAAGCATTTGTTTATTCATAACCCTTGGAGTGACTATAACTTTGAAAAATGTTAACACACTAATATACTTGTTTATGTTTTAATTTTTCATTGAATGTTTTTATATTTTGTGATTATCAAAATGTAAGGATGTGAAAAATATTAATAATATTTTTAGGCATTATTTCTATCAACAGAATGCACAAATAACAGCATCACTCAAGTTATCAATATTTGTAGAGTTAACAGCATTAACTTGAGTGCTAGTAGTAGAAACTCCATGAGCAGTATTAACTGCTTCATTAGTGCTGCTAGTGTTGTTATTTGAAGAGGACACAAAATCCATGTTCTGTGTGCTTGAACTTAAGCTATCCTTTAACTTCTGGTTTATACACCTTGAGATTGTTGTAGAGATGCTCATTGTATCCAAATCAGCTCTATTCCTCCACACAACAGCATGTGTGTTCCACTCAGGTGACAAACTTCTTAATAACCTTTGATTAACATCTTCTTGTGAAAGCTTTTCATCTAAAAGCTCCAACTGACTCACAAGCTTTTGAAGCCTATCAAAAGTTTGATCAAGCATCTTTGAGCTTGGAGTAGAGAAGTTTTTATATTGCTGCTTTAAGAGATTCCTTTGAGTCTTTTTAGTAGCTGCATTCCCACCAAATCTCTTTTCTACCGCTTCCAGCAACTTCTTAGCATCCTTTATAGAGTTAAACTTTAACTGATGTTCATTGGGAATGTGTTGATCCCACTTGAATGATCTTTTTAATTCCTTAGCTGTGTAAGGTTTAGTTATGCAAGATAAATCCTACACAACTATGATAGAAACTTTGTTTGATAATACTAAAGATTATGCAGAATCTAATCTTTAATATAAGAATAATTCTTCAATGAAACAGTAATACTAATGAACACACAGATTAACAAACAAAAGCTTCAATATATTAATACGAATACTCTAACTAGTATTAGGGTTACAAAACCTTGAAGCTATAACGATATCAAAACAAAAGATTTTTTAGATATCTAACTCTATGCCCTAGGACCTCCTTTATACACCAAGGAGTCCCTCACCGTCTAACAAATATTTTCCTAAGTTATCATGATCTTCTAAACAAATAACTTATACGTATCTTTTATAAAAATATCTCATACATATCATATAAGAAATCTTTATCTTTTCTCTGGGCAATCTTTATCCATCCCTTAACAGTAGAAACTCTTTAACAGTCTTAATCTTTCAACAGTTGTAACTTTGTACTAGCAGCATTAACTTTGAACAAGCAGTAGTAACTTATACACCAGCAACATTAACTGTGTACAAGCAGTAGTAACTATTTAGAATATTTTCTTTAATCTTCATCACTAGTACTAACTTTACTCTAGCAGTACTAACATATACTAGCAGTAGTAACTAGCAGTACTAATATACACTAGCAGTACTAAGTTACACTAGCAGTACTAAGTTACACTAGCAGTAGTAACTAAGTTACACTAGCAGTACTAACTACTTAGCATATTTTTCATTATCTTTGTGCTAGCAGTAGTAACACAATATCTTTGTGCTAGCAGTAGTAACACACACCTGAGCAGCAGTAACTCTAAGATCATCAAGAAGTCTTTTAATCCCAACAATCCTACCCTAAACTTGATATTTATCTTCAAAATCACCAAGTTTCTTTATTAAAAGCTTCATTAATCACCAGGAGGATGCTTCTAAATACTTAATTGATTATGAGTTACATTGTGATGAGCTTAAGAAGCTGATAACACATTTCATTCCAATGATCAGCTTGCAGCTTCTTATTCAGCATATTTGTGATTGTAGCAGGGTGTACAGGATATCCTTTTCCTAACCCAACATAAAGACATGCAGACTTTGAAACCTCACAAAGTGTACTCCACAAGAATCAAATAGCTTCCAAACCAACACTTTGTTTCCTTGTAGATTCCTCCACACTAGATCTTCTACATGATGTTCAAACATTGTCTTTAGATCACCCCATACTTTAACTAATTTCTACAAAGTTTCCAAATCTTCCCTGTCAAAGCTTTTAAGCATCTGAATAAAGGCTAAGTACCTCTTTACTTCCATCAGCTCTTATAATTTGATAGTACTAGATCTTTCCTTCTTTAAAGATTCTTGTAGACAACATGCATTGGAAAGCTTAGCATCAACTGCTACTTACTCCCCCTTCATCATGAATAATTATTCCATTAGACTTTGAAGTTTAGTAGCTGTTTCGTTATCCTCATCCACCTTCTGCTATCCTTTTCCTTCTCTTGCTCTAGCTCAACTCCTGCTCTCTTTAACTACTTTCTTCTCTTGTTTCATGCCTCTATGGGAACCCCCAAAATCGGAATATATTCGGTCATGGTCATGGGGGTAACCACGTCTAACATTCAAGACCTCTAGGATTTACAAGTCACAACAAAACATAAAGTCTTACAATACGGTGCTATGACAACACTATCAGGAGTTATACGCGGGCCCACAATTTAAAGTACCATACATGACATAAGTTTAGACACGACAAAGTTTTTAAGTCACATGACTTGACCAACAAGCACCATTTTCAAACAACACAAAAACGCCATAGCCACTTGATATCCATCGAGCCTTCCAACCTTCAACGTTAAGCTTTATTACCTGAGATTACACATGAGAATAACGTCAACAAAAGTTGAGTGAATAACATAGGGGTTTCAATAAATAACATAGGAACAGGAACTCAAGTATTAGTATTTCATGGGGTAAAAAATCAAGTATTATTGCACTAAGTACATGACAGTGCCAGGAAACCCTATAACCCAGTGATCCCCCAAATGTTAATGTTATTCTTGCAACTACCTCAAGTATTTGAAATGTAAAATGCTGACACAACAGGCTAATCCAATACCTTAATCACCGACGGACGGGATAGTCAGTCCCCATGGATCCACCCATAACATTCCGCAGCTCACTAACGTGAGTTTAACTAGTTCAAGGATTTCCTGGGCAAAACAACTATAGCAAAAGGGACTTTAGGCAAAATAATTCAGGTAGCAAACAGATTGACAAAAAATCAATGCTTGTGTTACCATCATGTTAATCTCACCCCGCAATTTAAAACGAGTATCATGGAAATAGGGGGCTATGTAACCCTGTTAGTCAATAGATGAAAATGAACAAAAGAAACAAGAAGAATCTCGAAGCACCACAAACTCACTAGACCTAAATAGTAAAAACAATGTGTGTCACTACACGCCGACTCATGAAATACATAACACATGAAGTAAAAGCATATGTAATTAACATATAAATATGTTTTGGAGTATTTACAACTCTATGTTTACTGTCAAAATGAAAGACAACATGAAAAGGAAAAAAAAAATAAATATGTTTATTTCATACAAACTTACAAGTAATCTTCAAAAATTTGCTTTATAAATAGTTACGGATCATGGTATTGTGCAAAGGCATGCAAGTCGCGCGCAAACTAAACCAACACTAAATTTTCATCACTTAGACCCTACCTACTGTAATACAACAAGGGTAATATAGAACCTCAAACTCATGATTAAGATCGTTACCCCAACTCATCACCCTATTTAAACTCTTTTTTTCCACCCAAGAGTTTATGAGATAAAGAACCAAAATTCTGAAAACCTTCGCCTTAACGAGACATAAACTCAAAAATTTACAAAGGCTACAAGGTGGGGATGCTTTTAACCAATTGAAAAAGCTTCTACTCTTTTACCTATCCAAAAAGTCCAGCCACACCTTTCAAACAATTACCAATCAACGGAAATGAAGTTTTATTAAGTAACCGTACTACAAATTAGACTGATGAAACGTTAATTTGACAATTGCCGTTTAGCCATAAATAATTTATCCGTAATAGATTTTAATGGATCAAAGAGAGATTCTATTTTACCTTAACCTACTGGGAGAATTTATAAAATTACCCATTTTCACCTTTAAAAACCCAAGACTTTTACAACGTTTTTTTGACCATGTATGTCCGGAGTTCTGACCCATTTTAGTAAAACGGCCCCCATTTACTCCATCCGGGACAAACTTCCATTGAGCATCCAACTCACCACATACACTAATACATCAGTAGGGCATCCATTTTTAAAGGAAATGACTGTAGAGTTTTAGAAAATTGGGCAGCCCTGTCCTAATTACACTAATTTCCATGTGTTTTCCTAAGCCTAAATCATTACTAATTCACTCTAAAATCCAAACACGCAAGCCTCTACCTAGCCACAAACTCAATACCATGATCATATGACTCAAAATTCAGTAGTTCTTATCATAAAAATATCATTTTTAATTTACAAAAAATTAGGACTCAAATTAATTACAATCAATGTAATGCATAAATGAGAAAATTCAATCCAACAAGAGGGGTCAAAAGAGTACCAAATATTGGTACTCTTTTTGACCCCTTTTGTTGATTGAATTTTCTCATTTTATGCATATACATTGATTGTAATTAATTGGAGTCCTAATTTTTGTAAATAAAATTGATATTTTTATGAAGAACCTACTGAATTTTGATGTCATATGATCATGGTATCGTTTGTGGGACTGGTAGGGCTTGGTGTTTTATTTAGAGTGAATTAGTAATAGATTTAGGGGCTTAGAAAACACATGAAATAATTGCTGAATTTAGTACAGGTCATGCCATTTATTCTAAACTCTACAGGTCCCATTTCTCTTTTAAAAAATGGATGCCCACTGAAGTATAGTGTATGTTGGTGAGTTGGATTCTCAATGGAAGTGTCCTAAAGATAAATGGCGGCCGTTTACTAAAATGGGTCAAAACCTGGATCATATGGGTCAAAAACGTGTTAAAAAGTCTTTGTGTAAAAGGTGAAAATGGGTAATTTTATAAATTCTCCCAGTAGGTTAAGTTAAAATAGAACTCCTCTCTTTGGAATCACATTAAAATCTATTACGGATAATTAGTTATGGCTAAAACGGCAATTGTCAAATTAACGTTTCAAAAGTCCAAATTTGTAGTCGGTTACTAAAACTTCATTTCCCGTTTGATGGTAAAAGAATAAAGGTGAGGGCCTGTGACTTTTTGGATAGGTCAAGAGTAGAGGCTTTCAAATGGTAAAAGCCTCCCACCTGTACCTTTTACATTAAGAGATATGTCTCGATCAAGGCAAGGTAATCCATAATTTTTGGTTTTATTCATAACTCTTGGGTGAAAAAGAGTTTAAAATAGGGTTGATGAGTTGGGTAACGATACATTAATCATGAGTTGAGTCATATTACCCTTGTAATACAGTAGGTAGGGGTCTAAGTGATGAAAATTTAGTGTTGGTTTAGTTTGCGCGCGACTTGCAAGCCTTTGCACATACCATGATCCGTAACTTTTATAAAAGCAAATTTTTGCAAGATTTCTTGAAGTATGTATGAAAATAACATTTTATTTTATTTTCCTTTCATGTTGACTTTATTTTGACATAAACAGTAGAGTTGTAAACTCCAACATATATATCAAGAATAATACATTATTTTATCATTCATGAGTAGAAGTATTTCATGATGTCGTCGTAGAGACACACATGTTTTGTATCCTATTATAGGTCATTGGGTTAGTGTGCTTCAGCTTCTTCCTGATTTCTTTGATCATTTTCATCTCTTGCTAACGGTGAGTACATAGCCCCCTTTTTCCATGATACTCGTTTAAATAAATTCCACAAAATATGAGTGTGCCAGTGATGTTGTAGACTTTAGAACTTGGCTTGGTATATCTATTCGAGACCACAATAATGAGTATTATGGATTTAATTGGAGTAACTTGTTTAAATTGGTAAATCTTAGGATTACAACCAAATCGCCTTTACATGTTGCTTATTAACTAACTACACTGGTTAGTTAACCTCCCGTTAAACCCTTCCACTCTTATCTTTAGAATGATGATCCACTATAATAACCCGTAAAGCCAATCCTTTAGGAATTTACACCAACTATTTGTTTCGTTACACACACTTACACATTAACCTACCTTGTTAGATTAAAGTTGAATTTACAGTTGCTAGTTGCTTAAAGTGTAAAGTTTGTATTTCCTGAGTCTTGTGTCATTTTCTATCTTTGGTGCGGTTGGAAATTTGCACATTGCAAATGGGAATGTATATTAGTAGTCAAAACTCATGTGATTTTACTACCGTCACAATTATTGGTGAAACCGAAGAACGAAGAAATTACCAAAGAAATTATCCGAAATTATAATGATGGTGAAGATGGTGAAACTACACCGAGATTTGAAGAATAGTTAGCAGAAAAAATCAAAAAAAATTGAAAAAAAGAGAGAAGGAAAGTTTAAAGATAATCGTTTCGCAAAAAGCATTACCAAAGGAATTATACGAAGGATCGATTATTAGTTGATACGTCTAAAAATCAACGATGTAGAGTATTGTACAAAGTGGAAGATATCGCCACTTGCCTTGTAAAGTATGTAAAGTATGTAAAGTTTTGGGAAGATTGGGAAGTTAACCGTTACGAGAACGCCAACTTAGGTTGTTGTTTTTGATCAATGATCAAGACATTGTAAATAGTTGTGTCTTTATCATGGTAACAGTCGGGAAATAAGTGTCTAGCAACTTGTATCTTAAGTCTTAATCTATTTGTTTCTTGATTTTTATTTAACAACAATTTACTTCCCTCTCACCTGATGATTAGCCGCTGGTTTTACGCGAATGAGGACTTGTTCGATCGTGCATGTCTATTCCGTTGTTACGGCCATGTATGCATGTCTTAGCTGCCTCTTTGGTTTACGACTTTTGGTGAAAGTTAGAAGGTTCCTACCCTATATCATTCTTCATCCTAACCGTTGGTTAAATTCAAATAGGGATGTGATCGAACACACATGTCTATCCTGGCGTTTCGGGTGTGTATGTGTGCTTCAGCTGCCTTGTTCGAATGGTACTTCTGGTGAAAGATTGTAGAATAATCAACCGTATGCCTTTCCATACAAAAACCCATATTTACCTTTATAAATGTTGGGATTAAAAGTCTTCTTGATGTTGTTGGAATTACTACTGCTCAAGTTTATGTTAATACTGCTCAGATAAAGTTAGTGCCGCTCATGAACTTCAAAGAAAATATACTAGGTAGTTACTACTCTAGTACAAAAGTTAATGCTGCTAGTGAAAGTTACTACTACTAGTACAAAGACTGCTTGAAGTTAATGTTGTTGAGGAATTACTACTGCTCAATAAAATATTCTAAGTAGTTAGTACTGCTAGTGTTAAGTTAGTACTTCTAGTGTTAAGTTAGTACTGCTAGTGTAAGTTAGTACTGTTTGTCAGTACTGCTTACTTGATATGTATTAGTTATTTATAGAAAAGATTTTATATACTTAGGAAAGTATTGTAAGCCGAGTAGGACTCTTTGGTGTATTAAAGGAGGTCCTAGGGCATAGAGATTGATACACCATACCTCGTACCAAAACTAAAAAATCAATCTTTTTCTTAGCTTCAAGGTCTTTGTAACCCTAATACTTTGAGAGTATTCGTATTATTATCATTAATAACATTGGAGCTTATTTGTTCATTGTTTTACTGTTTCATTGATAATTCTTCTTAATATTAAAAATTAGATTCCGCATAATCTTTAATACCTTCAAACAATGCTTTTACTATAGTTGTGTTAGATTTATCTAATATAACTAAACCTTAAACAAGCATAAGGAATTCGATCTATTGAAGTGGAATCAAAAAGTGGTATCAGAGCTTGTTAAGAAACTTTGAAAGAGAAGAACTTGTTTTTATACACAAGATCTTTTTTTAAGAAAAAGATATGGATCAATATTTTGCACACATGGTGGCTGCATCCAAAGTTCCCATGCTCAAACCCGGTGAGTATGAGATCTGAAGGATGCAGATTAAACAATATATCCATATGATAGACTATGCACTGTGGGAAGTCATAAAGAATGGTGCAACCTTGCCAAAAACAAAAATTATGGAAGGATTTATGACAGAGATGCCTATTACATCTGCTGAAGAAAAGGCTCAGAGAAGATTAAAGGTGAAAGCTAGAAGTACTTTAATGATGGGCATTCCCAATGAACATCAGTTAAAGTTTAACTCTATAAAGGATGCTAAGAAGTTGCGGGAAGCTGTTGAAAAGAGATTTGGTGGGAATGCAGCTACTAAAAAGACTCAAAGGAATCTCTTAAAGCAGCAATATGAAAACTTCACTGATCCAAGTTCAAAGATGCTTGATCAAACTTTTGATAGGATTCAAAAGCTTGTGAGTCAGTTGGAGCTTTTGGATGAAAATCTTTCATAAGAAGATGTTAATCAAAAGTTATTAAGAAGTTTGTCACCTAAGTAGAAC
>BQNB010090686.1:2409-27079 GCA_026074375.1 Tanacetum coccineum | reverse complement strand
TTTTGCTTGAGTATCATGTTCGAGATGAAGAATCGATCTTTTGACAGTTGCCGAGTTGCCGATGGATCATAATGTATAATGATCCTACCAGTCTCATACTCTCATGTATAACTAGAACAAGTTTGACTGAACATAATACAAAACTAATATGAATTGCATGTATAGCTTATAAATAACAACAAGCTAATGGGCCGGTCCAAGAAAAAGTCAAATGAGACATCAAGTTTGACTTTTCTAGTCCAACACGAGATGTGGCACGGTCCAAATCACCAAAGTTGACTAATGGGCCGGGTTGCATGCTCACAGTGACATGCATAAGTATGGATACCGTCGGCGAAAATAGCAGTTAACAGCAGCGACAAGCAGTAACGAAAAGCAGTAGTAGAAAACAGTAGGTGTTTATTTTAATAAAGCGTTTGGTAATGTAGCTGAACGTTTGTAAGTATCAAGTGTAAACGCTAGTTGCTAGTAAATGTTACCACTTCAAGTAGCATTTTGATTTAGAGACAGTGTTCAGAAAAATTAAGAATGTTAGTTTTTTGTTGCCAAACAAGCATTGTGTACAAAATGCTGACCGTTATTTGTTAGTTGCTTGAAAATGCTCTTTAACAACCGCTGCCAAACATGCTCCATATATTATCGATCTAAACCTACAAGTATGTTTGGTAGAAGACTAGAAGTTTTCTTGGTTTTTTTTTTGGGTAAAGAAGTTTTCTTGGTTCGAGTTGTGAGTTTTTGACTCATATGCACGTAGTTTAGTTAAGGTATTTTCGTGACCGAATCAAACATTTTTCCTAGTAACACCAAATATGTACCTTCTGAACTTCAAACTCCAATTTAGGTGTCTTACCCTTGATTTATCTAAATCTACAAATAGTTATTGATAAGTTTAAAATGAACGAAACCCAAGAGATCATGATGGATTAAATAATATGTTAAGCTGATAATTAACATTCATTGTATGGATTCACATCTTATGCGTAAAAGTAAAGATAGGATTGTTTGAAGAAAAAACACAATTAGAAAAAACTGATTTTCACCCAACTAAGTAAAGATAGGATTGTTTAAATGATTTACGTTTTGGATTAGATTTACGCACGTAGTGAACTAGATCTGAGCTGTGGATCATGAGATGTAAATTAGTGTGTGACTGTGTGTACTCAATCTTTGTGCAACTTATAGGAGCTTAGGGCATGTTTGGTACAAGGAGTTCAAGATAAAGAAATGGAAATGATTTGATTTCCTTTGTTTGGTTGGCAAAGAAATAAAAATGGTGGAAATTTGATTTCTTTGAAGAGTTGGGTCCTTTGTAATTTGTGTGGAAATCATTTCCATCATAATTGATGTGAAAACCATTTCTCACTTGTGAGAATTCATTTCAGCCACAAAACAAAATAGATTTATTTACGTTTTATTTATTTATTATTTATTGTTATTATAAATATTAAACTAATAATAATAATTATTATTTATTTTTTTATTTTATTGTTATTATTAATTATTATTGTAATTTTTTATTAATTATTATTATTATTATTTGCAACTTATAGGAGCTTATAGTCTCGTTCGGATGAAAAAGATTACAAAGATTAAAAAAAACATAAGCTGTCAAATGAAAAGCCACATACCTAACGCATTAGTGTGTAACATGGATCTTAAGCTTGCTAATACGAACATAACTTGAAAAGTGAAAACTATGCTTTCGATGAATAACCATTGAACTTGCAACAAGACACTATTAACCCGCTATGTATCGTGCTCCGGTTTCTCATGCTACTATTCCACAGACATTTCATACCATGACTCCTTAGGATCCAAGTTAAAATATGGATACATGAGCATCTTCACATTTGGCGGACAACACGAGTATGCTTACTTCCGTTTATAATAAAAGTATTTATCCTTCTGTATTTGTTGGCAATGGTCAATCAATACCCGTTACTAACACGGGACATAGTTTTTTGCCCTATCCTCATAACCACTGCACCTTCATAATATACTTGGCACGCCCAATATTATTAAAAACTTAATTTATGTTTGTAAATTTACTAGAGACAATAAAGTTTCTGTTGAATTGGACGAATTTAGGTTCTCCGTGAAGGATTACCGGACACGTAAGCTCCTTCTCCGTTGTGATATCAACGGGGATCTCTACCCTGTTCGTTATCAGCCTTTACCCTCTTCTTCAATTGCATTGCTTTCTTTCAGTCCTACTACATGGCACAGACGCCTCGGGCATCCCGGTGAAGACATACTACGCCGCCTCAAGTCTCACAATTTAATTTCTTGTAATAAAACAAAACAGTCTACCTTGTGTCATGCTTGCCAGCTTGGCAAATATATTAGACTTCCTTTATATAGTTCTGAGTCATGAGTTAAGTCCGTTTTTGATATTGTACATTCGGATGTGTTGACTTCACCCATTACGAGTGGCAGTGGAATAAAATATTATGCTATTTTCTTAGATCATTTCTCGCATTTTCTATGGGTTTATCCTTTGCGTCATAAATATGAATTGTATGATAATTTTGTGTAATTTCGTGCTTTTGTAAAAAATCAATTCAATGTCGACATTAAGGCTTTGCAATGTGACCACGGGGGTTGTGAGACCCCCAAAATGCGGAATATATTCGGGTCATGGGTCATGGGGGTACCACGTCATCATACAAGACTCTAGGATTATAAGTCACAACAAAACATGAAAAGTCATACATTACGGTGCTTGACAAAATATCAGAGTTATACGCGGGCCCACAATTTAAAGTACCATACATGACATAAGTTTAAACACGACTGACAACGAGGTATGCTTACTTCCGTTTATAATAAAAGTATTTATCCTTCTGTATTTGTTGGCAATGGCCAATCAATACACGTTACTAACACGGGACATAGTTTTTTGCCCACTCCCCATAAACCACTGCACCTTCATAATATACTTGTCACTCCCAATATTATTAAAAACTTAATTTCTCTTCGTAAATTTACCAGAGACAATAAAGTTTCTGTTGAATTTGACGAATTTGGGTTCTCCGTGAAGGATTACCGGACACATAAGCTCCTTCTCCGTTGTGATAGCAACGGGGATCTCTACCATGTTCGTCATCAGCCTTTACCCTCTTTTTCAATTGCATTGCTTTCTTTTAGTCCTACTACGTGGCACAGACGCCTCGGGCATCCCGGTGAAGATATGCTACGCCGACTCGAGTCTTACAATTTAATTTCTTGTAATAAAACAAAACAATCCACCTTGTGTCATGCTTGCCAGCAAACATATTAGACTTCCTTTTTATAGTTCTGAGTCGTATGTTAAGTCCGTTTTTGATATTATACATTCGAATGTGTGGACTTCACCCATTACGAGTGGCAGTGGAATAAAATATTATGTTATTTTCTTAGACCATTTCTCGCATATTCTATGGGTTTATCCTTTGCGTCATAAATATGAATTGTGTGATAATTTTGTGCAATTTCGTGCTTTTGTAAAAAAGCAATTCAATGTCGACATTAAGCCTTTGCAATGTGACCACGGGGGTGAATTTGACATACAAAAACCTGATTTCCTCGACTTTTTTTGCCAAAATGGCAGTCAATTCGTTCTCATGTCCTAAGGACATCTCACGAAATGGGGGAGGAAGGCGGAACGCATGCTTTGTACCATCAACAACCTTATACGCACTTTACTCTTCCAAGCTCACATGCCACCTATCTATTGGGTGGAGGCTTTACACATGGCTGCTCACCTTTTGAATATTTTGCCCTCAACTGCCATTCAGAATGCCACCCCTCACACAAAACTATACAACACCAAACCCACCTATGACAACCTTCGTGTGTTTGGATGCCTTGCTATCCTTACACTCAGTTTGAACACAAACTCCTACCACGATCCACGCCTTGTGTCTTCCTTGGTTACCCATCTAACCACCGGGATATCGATGCCTAAACCTTGCTACTAATAAAATCATACTTTCTCGCCATGTAAAATTTGACGAGGATGTATTTCCGTTTGGTTCTATGACACCAACCTCTCCCCTATCTTTTGGAAACTAGAAGGGGGGTTGAATAGTTTTTATCATTTTAAATTTAAAACTTAGATTGTCGACTTATGTGAACTCAAGAGATATACACAAGTGTATATGATAACGATGCAATAAGTAAATGAACAATCTACGTAATATGAACAAGTAAAGATAAGAAAGATCAATCCGATGACACAATGATTTATAGTGGTTCGGCTACGAAACTCCTCTTCGCCCTACTCCACTCCCTAATTACCCAACTTGAGAGTTATCTTCACTATGTCAACAACCTCCCTTTAGGCGGAGAAAACTGTACACGTCGCTTACACTTTTTCTGGTACTAAGCTAAATACCGAGTTCTACTTCAAGATATAACCAATCTAACACACTATGTATTTTGTGGCCTAAATACTAACATATCTTACACATATGATACACATAACACACAACACAAGATATACAAAATAAATGATTATCACAAACGTGATGACACAACTAAACTACTAACACTTGAAGCTTGACGTCTTCGTGAGTGTTCTTCACTAAAGAGTGGAATAAGTTGATCACATGTAATGGATTATGTAAAAAGTATAATGATCAAAGAATATACAAAATATAAAATATGTGTGTAAAAATATTTGTCAAGGGATATTAGTAAGTCGGTTCACGTTATAGAACGGATAGTTGTAGTGATATTTTAGTTTTCAAAACTATGACCACCGCTTGTCATGAGATGGGTTTTTTTTTGTTTTCTTTGTGTTGGCTTATTGTTTTATATGTAACGAGTTGGAAATTACCCCGCGCGTTGCCGCGGGGGCTGATTTGTTTGTGCAGTATCTTTGTTATTCTTGCGCGTTGCGGCGAGGGCTACCTTAGTCTCGAAAGGTAAGAAAAACAAAATGAAATATCATTACGTGACAAATTAATCTCCTTGTCCCCCAAGCAAAAGTTGGTCAATATATTGTCTTGCAATAGTGAGTTGTTTATTCAACAAATGTAGGTGGCCCCCTATTAAGGGACCATTCCATAAGATGTACAAACTACATACATTCGTAAATCATCAGTGAACATCAAAATTTGTTAAACGCCATAGATAAACTTGATCTCCAAAGTCAAAATTTGTTAAACACCATTGGACTCCTCTTGAACCTCCTGTGAATTATTCATGACCTTTGCATTAACCAAAGGCGAAGACTCATTTTCAACTCCGCTATCAATACCAACTTCTACAGGATCGATCTCCTTGTGAATCTCAGATACCACCGGAGTAAACCCTGGTGGATGAGACAACGATGGACTCGACTCACTACCGCCACCTGTAGCCTGCTTTTTCAACAAGTCATAAATACGAAACGGATCTTCGGAATTCTGCTCTCCCATCTCTCCATTACAATTGATAGGAGAAGAGGAATTATCTCCAAAAATAGTATCAGGGACTCCATCAACATCACTATCATCACCCGAATCCTCATCACTGTGAATTGGGCCTGCTGGTTTATTTTTATCTCCATTATCTGATTCATCATCCGTGTATACCACCTCCTTATGATCTACAAAAATTGGATTCCATGTAAATAGTTCCTTCGCACGTACCATGAACACCTTTCCTCTAAAAATAACCTTAAACTTCTCCAATATAGAGTCAGCATGTTTAGTCTTAATGCACAAACGTTTACGACTAAATGAGGAATCAAGGTTATCTTCAATGTCCATAGTCTCACCCCATATCTTCCCGATCTTCAGAAACGTTTCGCGAAACCAAACATTTAGCAGGATACCTTTGATGTCCACCCAAACAACACGTTCATCACTTACAAAGTCATGGACCGCATCCTGAAGAACTTGGAACTAGGAGTTAACTCCGGTGTGTTGCAACAATTTCTGCTTAGTGTCTACGTTATCAAGTTCTAACATCACCCACATACCACCAAGGTACGACAATTTGACCTCTGGAAATCCTTCATTCGTCAAGAGAGTCCGTAGATTAGAGATAGAATTTAAATCTTTCATTCTACCCATAGCATGCTTAGAAAGATCGCGTTCAGAAACACACGAATCATCTAACACCAAAGAGGGTATGGAGGATGGATTAGAAACAGGAACATTCGATGGAGTATTACCTTTGACAGCCAACACATATGATCCAGCGTTATCATACACATTAGTATCTTTAAACCCCGCAGAATTGTAAGGTTTTCTCGGCCGTTCAAAGCGAACAACATTGGCATGGAGATGGAGACGCCCAATCCAAATGGTGCAGAGATTCCCAACCAGCCGATCAATGTTCTCAACCCTAATAAACCTGACGAAAGCAAACCGTTTTCCAGCTTTAGATTTACGATTCGGAATAAAAACATCAACCACCTTCCCGTAACCCTCGCATATCTTCCACAAATCACGAGACCCAAAGTTATCAGGAAAGTTAGTAACAAATATCGATTTAGATATCTGTATAACATGGTCTTCCTTAGAACGCTGAGAAAACATAATGAAAAAAGAACTGGTGCAGAAAGAAACAACTGAAAAAAAGAACCCTAGATGACAGGATCCAACCCTAGAAACCACGTCAATAGAATAAAGATTAATTAAAATAGATCACTAATTATGAAACACCCCACGGTTATTATATGATCACAGCAGGATTAGGGAACGATCGAGATCGAAAGCCTAAACTCAATCACAACATAATAGCGAACGGAGAGAACAACCGATAGGGATCCACATAAATCAAACGTTATTCGATGTTTTTGAGTTAATATGTTAAAGATGATGTGACGCTAATGTGACGACACTTTTTGGTGTTATAAATGTTATGATACATAGAGCTCTTAAAGTAGTCACGTCAACCTCCTGAAAAGAAAGGATTTTACCTAATTTCAGTCTGCGTTACGATGGTGCAAACAACATGGATTAGTCGGTCGAAAGGTCGAAAACCTTGGTTAAAAAAACATTCTTCCTTGTAGCTATAGAAAAAGTCAATTGAAAATAAAAGTCAATTTTGATTTAATAAGTCAAGATTTGGTGACTACCACAAGTAATTCACAAAATTAAGTTTGTCTATCGCTTCATGCTAGATTTGTTTTTGATGTTTTAGTTCCAATTTTGAGTAACTATAGTAACCAAGTCACTAGTTTTAATGCCCGTGCACGCACGGGGCTCAAACATTATGTTTTTTTAATAAATGTATGTTTTTTTAAGTTATGTTAAAAAGTATTATCGAAATCATATGAAGAGAATAGATTCATATCTTTTATATATTATATGAACTTGAGGATAATTAGTAAAAAAAATTTGATTTACTTGTTTTCTAACTTGACATTGTGAGCCGACTAATCACAGCAAAACTACTCTTTTAGGTAGCCCGAAGTCGACTCAAGTGAACCTCCGAGGCCACAAGGGGATTAATTTTCTCCACATTATATTCGAACCATTGATCTCCACTTTGAAAGGCTGGTATTCTTACTGTTGGATATGCGATTGATATTGTATATGTTTTATGATTATAGTTGCATTATTGTGTCAGCTATACTCAAGATTCATGGTCATACTTTGTGCTAAAAATGTAAAAATTAGATTCGATAGTCGAATATTAAAATCATCAAGTTAATTTATCAAAAACTTCATTAAATAAAATAATTAGAAAACAAAAAAACTCAAATAAGCATTATGTTTCGTGCATACAATATGTTTTGGTCAAACAGATATTTACATATCTTATATCTTCAATACATATATAAATGTAAAAAGAGTTTTACCCATTTTTCCGTCACCAGCATTTTTTTAAGATATAAAAGTGGCATAGATTGTTGTATATGATTTATAGGCATACACACATCTCGATTGAATAAAGACTTTTTGAGAAATTTAAATGTTAGAATTTTAATACATATTAAACAAAAAAAGCAATTCTTCCGAACCAATCAATGAATAGCTAGAAAATCATTTTTCTTTATTCATGATATTTTATGTCCTTCGGTGTTTTTCTATTTGGTTGTACAACATGATTTCAGGCCGACAATGAAAATCCACCAAAAAGTCTTCGGGTAGATTTGAGATGTGATTGGATAGTGTTAAATCTTTGTTTGAAAGTAAAAAATTGTTTACGTTTGTAGTATTTTAAAATATAAAGTTTAGGAGTATAAGGTTTAAGGGGTTATTTGTTTATTTTTTAAAGTTAAAATAAAACTTGTAAATTTATAAATTTACGCTTAACTCCATATAATTTATTTAAAATTAAAAACCACTAAATTTTTATTACTTACCTCCTCTTTTTTTAACTTTTTTCTTCACAAATTTGACACATATATTTTTATGTGTTTTTTTCTCCATCATAAATCTCCACCACAAATTTTCAATTTTGACCAAATTGATTCAATTTTGACTTTTTATTAACCAATCAGATCGCACGATTTTGCCTACGTGGCAAAATCAAGCGTTCTGATTGGTCCAATTTTTTAATTCATAACATTTAATCTTATACAAAACTCCGAAATGATGTAATTCTTTTATTATATAAAAGATTAAGTCAATGTTGAACAACCCGATCGAGTCATATTTGGTGACCTGACAAGTAACTCTGTGATATAGAGTCTCAGCATGGGAGCCTTTACCACTATGTCAACCCTTTGTGGTAGTTCTTGCGTCTCGAGAAAATTTCTATGAAGTTTATTAGAGACTTAGAATTGTTCTATTATGATCACCAGCATATGTTTACTTACATGTATATTATCGGTTTTTATGAATAGTGATTTGAAAAGAAAAAAGGGAGGCGGTGAAGCTACTCGGCCGAGTTCAACGGGTTATGCACAACAATGTTATGACACCTAGATCCACGGATGTGGTTTTTAAACGTATTGGTTTTGCAATCCAAAAAAGGCTAGCGGCGCAGCTTGTTGCCCGCTTGACTTCCACCACTCTGTAAATCCAATTATATAAAGACTATTATATGCAAAAAAAACGCGTATCTTGTGGCCCAAGAGAAAGAATAGAAAGCCAAAATGACCATTGAAGTCTAGCGATATAGAGTTTTTTATAAAGCCACAAAAAATATGAAACTTAGATCTTAGATGCCTTTTGACACGTTCATTTCACAAAGAATAGTTCTAACAACTCTCTTACTCAGAGGCGCAGGCACAAACTGGAGCACGAGCCGAGACTCGAACCCATAACCTCCATTCCACAAAATCTCTCCAATAGATTTATAAGTTTTTCGAAGATAGATACCAACCGAGACAAAACCATGTGGTCCGTACTAGCTTATAGTATAACTTATCACATGACATGAATATATAATTTCTATTTGAAGTCAAAATTTCGAAAACGTCATGAATAACGCGGTCTAAAAGCCAAATTGTCCTATAAATAGTAGTTGAAAACATCCATAATAAATTCACATTATTTCATTTGCCTAATTAAGCATGTCGTCAGTGAGTGGTTCTCCCATGGCTGAAGTTTATTTTACTACTAGAATCCTTCACAAGAAGATGAATAGTGCGACGACATCTAACAGACATCGTGCAACCAAGAAGAGCGTGCCCGAGGTCTTCCCAGACGTTCCGAGGTCTTTGATAATATTATTTTTTGTGCTTTCAATTGGTGTAATAATCGTTGTCGTAAAGTTTTCTCATGGGAGGATTGGTTAAAAAATCCCCACCATATTTTTTTGTAATGTTGTTTCTAGCATCTTGCTAGTTTAATAAAATTTCCGCCGTTCAAAAAAAAAAAGAAGAGCGTGCCCAACAACGACGATCATGCTTCAAATGTCGGGTGCTTCCCGACTTTGTTCAAGAAGATTCATCCTACAAGTTCCTTGACTGTCCCGTCTGTCCCGGGTTGTGTTTCATCTACTGGCTCGTCACAATAGCGAAAACTGATATAACTATATGTGGTGGTTAAATCCCATATAGATAGGGTTTTAATATAAAGACTAATCATTTTAGTAATACAACTTTCTTGTAATGCTTTATACTTTTATATACGTAGTACGAATTTTTAATTTTTTTTCTGAATACCAAAAGTAAGATATTGGTTATATAATTTTGCTACCAAATGGTGTAGTGTTTTTGATAATCAAAATTTAATGTTTTAGAAGAAATATTTCATTGCCAACATTGACTTTAAGTCAAATGAAAGAAATGTTTAAGAAAGGACTTAGGAGTAACAAAGAAATTTCATAGATAAAAAAATAATGTCTCTTTGTGAAGAAACTTTTTGACTTAAACTTACACTTTCAGCATTATAGTAATACACATTTGACAAGTGAAACGCCGTCGTTTTTGGCGGCTGGAACAGTAATATGAACAGTACCCGGCCCACTGGGCTCGGGTCCGGTTCTACCCATAGGCGGCAAAAAAAAAAACTTTATAATCCCCTCTCTCCTTCTTTTGGCCAAAAATAAAAGAAAAAAAAAAATTAACGGGAACGACTCTCATATTTTAACTATTTACGGCTTTCTATCGGCCTGGGCCAAAAAAAACAAAAAAAAAACTCGACGATTGCCATTTAATATAAGAACCAAAGAAAATTATCAAACAGTGAGACCGAAAAAATTAAACCCGCACAAAATAATATGGAAAAAAAAATTGTCATTTTACAACGATCGTTTTTGACTTGCCTGCTACAGTAAAATGAACATACCCGGCCCGGAAAAAAAAAAAAAACTTGAAAATCCGCTCCCCATCCTTTGGCCAAAAATAAGAAGGAAAAAAAAATTACAGTTACGTTACTCTCATTATAAATACATACACATTAAAAATAGTAATACGACGACGTTTTTACGTCGTGCAAACAGTATATATAAACATGATTTTTCGGACCCAATGGCTCACCAGCTGGGCCGGCCCACTTTTTTTTTTAAGCGTACGTGCTACAGTGAATATGAACCAGTGCTCTTCTCCGGCCCAATGGGCCTCAACAGTTTTGGGCCCGGCCCCCTTTTTTTTATTATAGTAATACACCTATGAAAAGTGAAACCCCGCCGGCCGTATTTTTGAGGCTGTAACAGTTAATATAACAGTACCCGCCCACTGGGCTCGTTGTACTGTTCATACCGGCCCAAAAAAAAAAAAAACAAAACTTTAAAACCCGCTCGTCCTATCTTTGGCGCCAAAAATAAAAAAAAAAAAATTACGGACGTACACTCAATTGTAAACTATTGTACGTCTTTCTAACCGGCCTGGGCCAAAAAAAAAAAAAAAAACCGCGATTTGCCATTTAATATAAAGACCTAAAGAAACTTATCACACATGAGACCGAAATAATAAACCCGCACAAAAAAAACAACATATGAAAAAATAATTTCTCATGTTTACTAAACGTCCGTTTTTTGACTTGCGCATACAGTAAAATTAACAGTACCCGCTCACGGAAAAAAAAAAGAACTTTATAATACCCCGCCCCCTTCTAGGCCAAAAATAAGAAGGAAAAAAAATTCCAGGACTACTCTCATCACCTAGCCATGTTAGAGGGAGCTGAGTTTTACACGATTTTGATGATTCATTTACAACATACGTAAAAGTAAAACCATTGGAATTGCGAATTCGGTTCATATATTCTTTATAACCATTGGCTGTCACTTATTTGATATCTTAATATATAAGCGAATAATTCAACATCATCAACTTAATTAGCTAATTTACTTTAAAGCCCTTATCAGTTAGTAGAATCTTATAAAGCCAGCAAAACATAGTGTTTTCTATATATATCTGCTTGAAACCTATATTTCCATCATTGCCATAACGTCTACTTCTATCTTGTAGCTGCCTCAAAAACCTTACTTATCATGGGATTCAATGTAATTTAATAGTTACATAAATATTTATGTTCTCTTTTTAGTCCATTTATATTTTGTTATTATTATTGCTAATATTGATGTTTTAATTTCCTCAAACTATCAGGAAAAAGATATGCTTATTGAAGGTAAGGTGGATTGGAAAGGAAGAGCTGCCACAAAATACAAAGGTGGCATGCGAGCTGCGTTTCTTGTGATAGGTAGGATTTTTGTTTCGTGAACATTTATGCATAAGGAAGTTTCTACGAATACGAGTAACTAAGGTATTAATGTTGGTGGTTTGTGTTGCAGCAACGTTTGCATTCGAAAACATGGCAAACATGGCCCTGCAAGTGAACTTGGTGACATATTTTAACACGTTAATGCATTATGACATATCTGACTCGGCTAATCATCTAACGAACTTCATGGGCACTGGATATATTCTTTCCATCATCATGGCTTGTATTGCTGATGCATACATTGGCAGATTTAAAACTGTTCTCATTGCGGCATTTGTGGAATGTCTGGTAAGTCTTGATCATATATTTTGGCATGTGTATTCATAGAATTGAAAGTTCTCGATGATAAACCACATCAAAATTTGACATTAGACCTGAAAGTATTTCATAAGCATATGACAAATTATATCTAATGCATCGTGTTTGATAACTACTATAAACTCCATGCATGATTGTACACACTTGAAACTGCAACCTATCATTCTATTCATTGTAATACTATCTTTTAGGAAAAATTCATATTTATTTGTAGCGAATCAGTTTTCTTGCTTATAATAGTTCATGGTTGTTTTATTGTAGGGACTTGCTTTACTAACCTTACAAGCTCACTACCCAAAGCTCAAACCACCTGTTTGTAACATCTTTTTACCCACATCAACATGTGAGACCGTGAGCGGAGGAAATGCTGTGCTACTGTTCTTTGCGCTCTACCTCCTTGCTAAAATAATATGAAAAAAAAATTGCTCATTTTACTACGTCGTTTTTGACTTGCTGCTACAGTAAAAAAAAACTTTATAATCCCGCTCTCCTTTTTTGGCCAAAAATAAGAAAAAAAAATTTACGGGACGTACTCTCATTTTTAACTATTTACGGCTTTCTATCGGCCTGGGCCAGAAAAAAAAAAAAAACTCGCGATTGCCAATTTAATATAAAACAATAAGCAACTACAAACATGAGACCGAGAAAATAAACCCGCACAAAATATATGGAAAAAAAAATTGCTCATTTTACTACGTCGTTTTTGACTTGCTGCTACAGTAAAATGAACAGTACCCGACCCACTCGGCTCGGTTACTGTTCATCGGCCCGGAAAAAAAAAAAAAAAACTTTATAATCCCGCTCCCCTTCTTTGGCCAAAAATAAGAAGGAAAAAAAAATTACAGGACGTACTCTCAATTAAACACCATACACATTACAAAAATAATACGACGTCGTTTTTTACGTCGTGCTACAGTATATATGAACAGTGTTCGGCCCAATGGGCTCCCAGTTTGGGCCGGCCCACTTTTTTTTTAATCGTCGTGCTACAGTAATATGATTGGGCCGGCCCACTTTTATTTTTAAATACGCAATACAAAAAAAAATACTCGACACAAAATAAAAAAAAGAAAATTACAAAAGTACTGACTTATTCATATCAAAAAATACCCGCGTCATGAGGCCCAACACATAAGCTCATATAAAAAAAACAACCCGCACAAAATAATATTAAAAAAAAATATGTTCGGCACAAAAGTGATACGACGTCGTTTTTTACATACGTCGTGCTACAGTAATATGAACAGTGTTCGGCCCAATGGGCTCCCAGTTTGGGCCGGCCCATTTTTTTTTTAAATACGCAATACAAAAAAAAAATACTCGACACAAAATAAAAAAAGAAAATTACAAAAGTACTGACTTATATAAAAAAAACCACTATTAAACATAAGACCAAAAAAATAAACCCGCACAAAATAATATTAAAAAAAAAATTTGTTCGGCACAAAAGTGATACGACGTCGTTTTTTACGTCATGCTACAGTAATATGGCCACTTTTTTTTTATAAATACGCAATATAAAAAAAATATTTAGATCAAAAAATACCCGCGCCATGAGGCCTAACACATAAGCCCATATAAAAAAAACCACTATTAAACATAAGCCCGAAAAAATAAACCCGCATAAAATTAAAAAAATAGGAAAAAACAATTAAACCCGCAACTATGCGCGAAAAATTAACGTCCCGCAGCAACGCGCGGGTAAACATGCTTGTTATATCTAATGCATCGTGTTTGATAACTACTATAAACTCCATGCATGATTGTACACACTTAACATAAGTAATCGTTTTGGAAACATATATAAAGACAACCCCTATGTAGATATGAATTAGTTTTCACTAAAATAAAACTGAAAAATGGTTGTCAACCAGATCATAAGTATTAGGAAATATGGTTGAGTTGCTTCCTTGCATAAGTTGGATAATGAGTCAAGAATGTAATTAGGCCGGTCTGAAACAAGTAAGGTCAAAACATAAATTTTAGGGTAGATCACAGGAAGAGTCAAAGTCAACCACCCTTTGTCCAAATTTTTTTACTATTCGAAAAAAGCAAATTAGTATATGTATTTATTCTAATGGCTTGGTAAAGGTTCAGTCGATACCACTATAGAACGTGAGACCACTTATGTTAACATGTGGTTTGGCTCTTAATAATGTGGTTGAAATTTGTTAAATTTTGATTCACATGTCATATTACAAAATATTCAAAATCAAATATGATTAGATACAATATGAGACATCCAGTCTAAAAATCTAAGAGCCAAAATTAGTTCTCCAGGTCTCAACTTATTTTGGTTGGCTTCAAGTGAACTCAGCCGTAATGCAACGATATAAACTGTTACTGAAATAGCGATTTATATAGAAAGACGGATTTGGGAGAGTGTATACTTGATACACTTTGGAATATGTTTAAACCTCCTTATTTACCTTTTTGAGATGTTTAAAAATAGTATCTGTACGACAAAAAATGGCCCGTTTGTACATATATAACTTGAAACTGCAACCTATCATTCTATCCATTGTAATAGTATCTTTTAGGAAAAATTCATATTTATTTGTAGCGAATCAGTTTTCTTGCTTATAATAGTTCATGGTTGTTTTATTGTAGGGACTTGCTTTACTAACCTTACAAGCTCACTACCCAAAGCTCAAACCACCTGTTTGTAACATCTTTTTACCCACATCAACATGTGAGACCGTGAGCGGAGGAAATGCTGTGCTACTGTTCTTTGCGCTCTACCTCCTTGCTCTAGGTGGTGCAGGTGTAAAAGCAGCATTGCCATCACATGGAGCAGATCAATTTGATGAAAAAGATCCAAAAGAGGCTAAAGAGATGTCGAGTTTCTTTAACTGGTTGCTACTTGGTATTGCGGTGGGAGGTTCATTTAGTTTAACTTTCTTCGTGTGGGTGCAAGACAACAAAGGTTTTGACTATGGATTTGGGCTATCTTTGATCGCTATGTTCTTGGGTGCGATTATATTTATTTTGGGACTGCCAACATATCGGATATATGTTGTGAAGGGAAGCAGTGCTATTACAGAAATTTTACAGGTTGAGCCATCTTGCTTAAATAATACTAAAAGAAGTGACTATTATGTATATTATGGATTAACTAATTTAGCTTGAGTTACTTTTCAGGTTTATGTTGCAGCCATTAGAAATAGAAATCTTCAACTTCCGGTGGACCCTTCTGAACTACATGAAATCTCCATGGACAAAGAGGCTGCAGTTCACGAAGAATTCTTACCTCATAGAGATGTTCACAGGTTAACTTCTCTATCATATTTAGTTCGTTTTCATTCGTATGATCTTTTAAGTTTTCAGCTGAATATTATCATTTTCCTAATATAGGTGGTTAGACAAAGCAGCAATCCAATCCGATAACACTGATCAAACTGCAAGTCCATGGAAACTTTGTAGGATTACACAAGTCGAAAATGCAAAAATCTTACTAGCAATGCTTCCAGTTTTCTTGTGTAGTATCATTATGACAGTTTGCTTAGCCCAACTCCAAACATTTTCAGTTCAACAAGGTGTCACCATGGATATTAAGCTCTCAGATTCTTTCAACATGCCTCCGGCATCACTTCCAATTATTCCTGTAGCATTCCTCCTCATCCTAGTTCCAATTTATGACATTGTCTTTGTACCTTTGGCTCGTAGAGTTACTGGCATTCCCACTGGAATAACTTACTTGCAACGAGTAGGAGTAGGTCTTATACTCTCTTCATTATCAATGGCGATCGCCGGTATTATGGAAGTAAAGCGAAAAAATGTTGCTAAAGACCACAACATGTTGGATGCAATCCCTGTGCTTCAACCATTACCAATCAGTGTCTTCTGGTTATCAGCCCAATATTTTGTCTTCGGAATAGCTGATATGTTCACATATGTTGGACTACTCGAGTTTTTCTACTCACAAGCACCAAAATCAATCAAATCAATCTCTTCTTCTTTTCTTTGGAGCGCAATGGCAATTGGGTATTTCCTGAGTAGCATCATGGTTCAGATTGTGAACAAGGCGACAAAAGGGATGACTAAAAGTGGGGGATGGTTAGCGGGAAACAACATAAATCGGAATCATCTAGAAAACTTCTACTATCTGCTTGCTATCTTGAGTTTGATTAATTTCGTAATTTATCTGTTTGTAGCAAAGAGGTACAAGTACAGGCCACAAAGTCTTGATGTTGAGGAAGAGCATAAGGTACATCAAATGAAGACATTGAATGCTTCAATGGAAAATATAAATATCAATATGTGAAGTTAATCATCTCTAGATATTAGGGCTCTTAAGTTTGAGCTTCTTCATTCTCTTTCATTTGCTTGCTGGTTTCAAGTTGTATTATTTCTGTTTACATGTAATTTATGTAATTTGAAATTAATGTAATTGTGTATTTGTATGTGAGTGTGACTTTATTTATTGATGAGTTGTTCAGTTTGCTAATGAATTAGCAAACATCTTATTAATTTGTAACATCCTGAATGAAGACAGAAGACAAACCTAGAAAGCTTTTTTCTGCAAGTCATCTCGAAGCTTCAAACGCATCCAAGCAATTGGTATCCAATTGAACGCCTACTTGCTGAAAGCACAAATAAAATAACCGATCCTGAATTCTATGAAGTTTTTAAGACACTACAACAAAAACTGGTTCTAACGACCACACATGCGGTCGCTAGAAATCCACTTTTGTGGTCGTTAGAAGCTCTAACGACCACATGTAGTCGTAAGAAAGGAAGTCGTCACAGCTCAGTCGTAAGAAGTTCTAATGGCCATATTTTCAGACTTCTAACAACCACTCTGTACCTGTAGCGACCAAATGTGGTCACTACATGTGGGAGTGTGGTCGGTGTAGCTTTGTATCATATTTAGTGCTAGACACTGTTTGGGCACAACCTGCACACGACCACATTCCCAGGTCATTCCAACCCATTTCCGCACCAAATCTTCCAGAATTTTAACGCAAACCAATACAAATAGAAATATAACATAACATAAACATAAATCACATAAATAGTTCAAAAGCGGATTCAACGACATCAACGATATAGTTCAAAAGCATTGTTTAATAATTCAACGACAAGTACCTAAAGATAACATAACATAAATAGTTCAAAAGCATAAGATGTTTAACAAACCAACCTAGCAACTACATCCCGCCCTACTCATCTCCGAGGGCAACATCATCTCCAGAGGCAACATCATCTTCGGGGGCAACATCATATTCCGGGGGATCCCGAACAACATCCATAAACTGATTTGGGTTGAGCAAGGTAGGGACGGGAACCTGCATGTTGTTAATGACAAAGAATTGGTAGATTTGGGCTATTTGATCTTGATTCGCCACAAAAGATCTGGCCCGCGCCTTTTGAGACATCATTGGTGGTGCGGGTGGGTCGGAATGTGCAGAACATGAGGATGAAGCAGATGCACTATTAGGCAACCTCCTACCACGGCCCGGTAAAAATCCACTGCTCTTACCCAAGACCTGGCTCATTATCTGATCAATAGTCAAAGGAGTATCTCGCCCTTCTTGAGCCTCCCTCAGCTCGATCATCTTGTTTTGTAAAGTAAAGAAACAGGTTAATTGGGGTTGGATAATTATTGTTATCGGGTTATCAAGTCAAATAACTAATAATGTAACGGGTTAGTTTGGTTTGTTCCAGAAAACTTGTTGTCTAATATTTCAAATATCATACACATAACAGGATGCCAATTTTCATTAGAATCAATTGTATTGTTTCCATATATAAACATAATTTGTTTGACCTTAAAACCATGACCTGAATCAACCCATTTATAAGTATACCAGTCGAATTGCCACTTCTGACAAACATATATAAATGCAGCTATGCAGGATCTTGAAGTGATAAAAACAAGGACAGATAGAATCAATCGATCCACAACCAATCAAGTATCATCAGGAAGAGACTACCTTGGCGACTTTCTGGTATGGCGACCGCCTGGTGAACCCAATAAGACACGTTATGGGATTTGATAATTTGACATGTTCAATAATTTTTTATGATGGCCAGCTTTAGAAGTTAAAATTGGAACCTGTGCTTTTACATCTACTATTATATACCATGTAAGATTACTTTTACGGTCAATTTGAAACCAATATTTACAAAGCTGCAAGACTCGAGCTTTTCCATTTCTCATTTTAATATGGTCAGGAATGCCTATAAGGAAATACCAATGCCGTAAATTATGCTTTAACGACTTTACATTACAAACAAGATGAAATTTTTATTCATTAGTCTTCCAAATATACAAAATTTTATTGTGATAAAAGCAAATGACATATGACGACAGTAAGGGATCATATTCATTTAGGAGAATCTTTCATCTCCCTATATAATGGCTACAAGAAATAGTAAAATACTGAAGATGGTTGCTCGAAAAGTGATTCAGATTACGCATTTAAAAAAATGATAAGGCCGTATAGAACTTCCTACCATTCTTAAGAACCTGGGCAGAAAATTAAAACTTGGCGCATAACGTTTACTATGCTACACATAACTTGCTACACATAACTTGCGGGTTAGTTTTTAATAGCCAAAACCCGACTCAACCCGACCCGATAAGACCTGATAATCCGACCCGATAGCACCCCTAACGAGACCAGTAAGCAAAACATATAATTTCTTGATGCAATTCAACAATAAGCAAAACATATAATGTGCAACCTCATATAATATGACATGAATTCTAACTTTATCGTTTATGATAGATAGAATTACTTACGTATCTCTCTTCGGCCACCGGGTGGTTCCATTTGCCCCCTTCATATGCTTCGCGCGGAAGTGATCAATAAGATCGGGAAATTCACCGGTTTCTTCATTAAACTAAAAACACAGTTAATGAACACACAATAATAATAATAATAATGAAACAAATTTAACAAGTATAGAATAACATCAAACAAGTATTAATCGCGATTACCTCTTCATATATGCTTTGCGCATATGACTTCGTCCCTTGGTTTGAAGAATAAAGCTGCTTGGACCTATTGACCTTGCTCGATCTAGAACGCTTCAAATGATTTTCTGAAGTAAAGTGATCATAGATTTTTCACCATTCTTCTATTTTAACATCTGTAGGAGGAAAGTCCCTAATCTTAATCGGCTCTTTATAGCCGTCGCGCAATGTCCCTAATCTTAATCGGCTCTTTATAGCCGTCGCGCAATACAAACTCATGTTTCTTGAAGTTTCTCTTCCTGTGTTTCCAGCGCCCTTTGAACGAATCTTTAATCCCTTTCTCAATCAGTACACCATGCGGCCCTTTCAACTAGGGTACCAAATCAAAGAATCCCTACAATTCAAAATAAATAGTTATGTAATGGATTCAAATACTGGTATATAATGGCAGCAGTAAAGTGCAAGCATCGCTGCATACTTATTTACATAAGTTTTTTTACTGCTATTTTACATATTTTGTTACTTATAACACTATGACAGATTCTGCTATTTAAAGTAAATCTCGACCTTAATTTTAGGCCACAAGGTTGTTTTAAAACTTGCTGGTATATTTTCCCAAGAATCGTAATAGAAAGGAACTTTTCGTTTGATCTCTTTACTGATTAAGCTGGTGAAATCGCGGGCGTTTGGGCCTATAGGTTTAACGGTCTCCTGATCGGCAATGGTTTTTTATGATTGTCCGCAAATTTCTTTTTTAACGTAAGGTCCTGGGCCTTCTTGCGGGTCTTTTCGTTTACAAATTAAAATTCAAACGAACAAATAAGCGATACAAGTAACTGTATCTAAGTAAATAAAGTGGAATTATAAATAATGAAATTGAAGCTTAATATTTTATAATAACTTACTCTTGCATACGGAGGGATGCTGCCAACGAACATCATCGTTCGGGGGACCATTGTCCCCACCGTGCCCTCTTCCTTGCACCAATGCCATTTGTCAAAACAACTCAATAAAAATTTCATATAACTTGGAGTTCATACATAAAAAATACAGAGCTCGAGCAAATTAAATAAACAACTCAAAACACTACACACATATATATAAACAACTCAATAACAATTTCATTCATATTCATGTCTTAACAAAATTCAACTTCCTATCAATCTGAATCATCACTAGAACAATAAGTTACAAAAGGCTGATTATCCGGATCTTCACTATCACAATCAAAATCACTACTATAATCATGAGGAACGTCTAATTCATCATCATCAGTGAAATCATCATCGTCGACAAGAGAACGCGTATGAGTATACTCAACTTCCGTTGATGGACCAACTCCACTCAAGCTTGTATGATCCAAATATTCCAAACTAGCTGTCAATACATAAGATGCTAAACGAATGAGTCAATATGATATCGTTATACGTGAGACGTTAAACGGATGAGACGATATGATATCATTATCAATGAGACGTTAAATGGATGTGTCGATATGATATTGTTATACATGAGACCTTAAATGGATGAGTCTAGATGGTATCATTATACATGAGATGTTAAATGGATAAGTCAAGATGGTATCGTTATACATGAGATGTTAAATGTATGAGTCGATATGATATCGTTATACATGAGACGTTTAACAGATGAGTCGAGATGGTATTATTATACATGAGATGTTAAATGGATGAGTCAAGATGGTATCGTTATACCTGAGAAGTTAAACGGATGGGTCGATGATGACGTTGGTTGGGTGCAAGTTTTATATTTATAATCGAGACTAATGAAATTACCAATGATACATACGAGCAAGTATACTCGTTCAATCATAGTAAAGTCAGGTAAGTCAAGTTCGTTCCATGGGACTTGGTTTAAACCAATACTAGGTGGCAAGATAGACACTAAGGTTGTCACGGCCATTAGCGTCACAAAATCAAGGTAATTACTTAAGCAAATTCGTTCCATTTCTAAGGCTATACTTATGCGAGAAATCCATTTCATTGATATCCATGTTTGATTATGTTAGGTAAACAAGTGTATATGATTCACAAAACCCATTTGTATATGATTTGACTCCGTGGTATACTTCGCCAAATCATGTTTATGCATGAAACTAATGACGAACCCTTTCGACCTATGAACATCATCAACCCCAAGCCAATTAAGTGTGTTTGCTAGATAACTAATGTTCCTAAGTGATTCAACAAGTCCTTTCGACCTATACTTGAATTCAAGCCCTTTTGTTTATCTTTTTGATTATGTAAAAATGGTAGCTGTCAATTACCAAAACTCCTTTTTAGTTTGTCATGGCTAATAGAGAATAGCCTACGCCACAGAATCCCTTTCGCCCTATGATTCCATGGGTATTCTACCACAAATCATAGAAAAGAACTCAAGACATAAATAAACCACACGTTTACAAAAATCATCATTCATACACAATCAAATATTTTACCAAATTCATTTCATTCCACACATAAGTATTATGAAACTACTCCATATATAAATTCATTTCACCAATCTAATATTCAAACGATAAATTAAGACACATCTCAGAAATATTTATAAAGATTAATACCTACAAAGATTCCTATAAGTTTGGTGATGTAGCTCGCCAAGGGCCTCCAATCTCCGTAATCAACGTAACTCCAAGAGTGGTGCTTCTTCCTTCAAATTCGTCCTTACACTCTCCTGGATTTGCAGAGATATTTCTACAGCTTTTGGGGTGAATAAAGGTGGTGGAAACTTAACCTAATTAAGGGTTAAGTGGTTTCTTGTATTTTTTTTAGGTTAAGACCTCCAAAACTATATATAATCCTTCCAAACCGACTTAGGGAGTTAATGTAAGTCCCCTCAGTTGATAATACAAGTATATGCTTGGTTTCCAGGCATAATGGCTCATTAATTCACTCATAATACAAGTAAAGCCTTGCGCCGGGCGGCAATCCAGTCGAGCCCTCTGTCGAGCGGCAATGCCTCCTACCGGGCGGTAGAGTGCTCGTCGCAATGTGTGATCTTTACTTTTCCTTGTCCTTCGTCTTCCGATCAACTTTTTGTCCCTCGGGCCAATCCATACCATACTTTTATGACCCAAAGTGCATATTTTACTATTCCAGATGGGTCTTCAAATCAAATATCGAATTAGCACTCATTTCTTAGCTTCTTTTCTTCACTTCGTGTCTTTCGGCTAGCTGCAACACAAGAAACTCATTTTGCACAATAACAAGCAGTATTATTTTACCAATTTGTATATATAAAACCAAGATACCGCATCCCAAAACATACCAAATCTAGGTGTTATCAAACTCCCTCACACTTAAGTTATTCCCTCGAGCAGGGTCAATCTTTTAAATCAAAAAGCTACTTCAATATTAGTATCACAACAACTCCGAAAGACAACGTGAGAACCAGGTAATTTATCAAAAGGATTTTTATTTACTTTTTGTTTGTAACTAAAGCTAGTTAAATTTACAAACTCCTAGTTACCAAGTAAGTTATTTCTAACTCTTTGATGAACTACCAGTATCACGTCTTAGCACATTGGCTAATCGATACTCCCAAATTTAACTTCTTCTTCCTTCATCTTCATAATTTATAGCTTCATTGGCTATTTATTCACTTTTTTTTATACGATCACCCTCCGATCGACTACTACATAGTTGGTAACTAGTAATTTCCGGACTTAACTACTAGTTATTATAGCATAATATATATATTTTTTATATTATTCAAAATGGTTTACTATTACCTTTATCATTTAAATTACCTTCAAATTAAAAATCAGACCATTTTTCTTTCTTTTTCCTAATTACTTTCCCTCCCCCACACTTAAGTTTTGCATTGTCCTCAATGTAAGTAAACGAACTTCAAAGTAAAGGAAATAGGAAAAGTTAGGACAATCGATACTACCCGATTTGCGATGCAATCTTCATACGTGGTTTCGAGTATGCGAATCAAGTTCCTTCCGAACTTTGGTATGATAAACCACCATATACGTCAACACATGTCAAACCTATAAATTCTACAAATATACCGCATTTCCTAAAATAACATGATAAATAAAAACATCCTAAAATTAACAATCCACAAAAATAGTTTAACACACATAAGTTTAACTTCCTACGATACGAATTAAATTATCCAACTGAATTTAAACAAAGTTTTTAAACTTTTCTGTGCAATCACTCATCCATATCATCATCATCATTAAATCCAGCCCCACTAGATGAACCTCTAACTGCATATCCCGAAGAACTACCTCCAAAATCTGGCATGACACTCGTAAAGTAATCATCACCACCCAATCCATAGCTTCCTCCTTGGTTGCTTTGATTACCCGAGTTAGGGTAATGCGTGTAAGGGTAAGGGTATGGTATATATGGATACGGGTATGGTGGAACATTTGGTGTCTCATAAGTTAGGTATGGAAAGTTTTCTTGGTCTGCCAAATGATGGAGAATGGGCATGAAATGTTCGAGCTTATAATTATTCCGAATCAACATAGAGTCTCTCCAAACATTCCCTCGCTCAATCTCACTCAAACTCGCATTCCAATCTCCCCAACTTGAGTTCAATCCTCTATGCGCTTGCCTCAGCTCATTGCTTCCTTCTTCAGCTTGAGTTGGCATTTCAGTTTCTTTCTTCAAGCATGTATTCTCCACATCTAACTCATCTGCCAACATCTTTGATATCCAATACTCACAGTCAATCTGCTTTGAACACTTCTTGATCGCATCATCCACACAATAGCCAAGAAAACAAGTAATTTTGGTCATATAATGACCCGCACAAATGACACTATTCTCCTTAGTTCCCAGTGCGTGCTTGTACAAATGATCCGCAATGATCCAAGCTAAATTCACTCCACGCGACTCCTCTAAAGCGCTCATCATCCACAAATCTCGCTTTTGGCATCTCTCCCTACTAGCTACCATAAGCACCAAAGATCCCAAAATAACTTGATGTATAATCCGCATTAGTAGTTCTTTCACAAGCACTTCCTTGTTGTTAGTCAATGTTGGCTTACCAACTATAGTCCAATAATCCTTATGATCAAACTGCTTATCATCAACCTCTAGTTTACCAAAGTATACTTCAAACAAACGATGCTCTACCTCGACTTCTGTAAACAAACCAAGAATAACTGCAAACTCATAAAGTGTAAGTATATGCTCATACCCATACAATTGAAACCATATACACTTCTCCTTCATCAAATTGTTTCTATCCACATCCTTATCAAAATACAATGTTGAAAAGAATTCCAACACCCATTCAGGATAAATTTCATCATAAATTGAAAGTGCTCTTTCCCAAGAGTAATCAACAAATAAATCTCCATCTCTTTCCTAGATGTACTCCAATTTCATCATTTCCCTCAAGGTATCCTCGAAAC
>BQNB010090685.1:0-27079 GCA_026074375.1 Tanacetum coccineum | reverse complement strand
ATATCCCACAAGAAATCTTTATCTTTTCTCTTAGCAGTCTTTATCCTTTAAGCAGTTGTAATCTTTTAGTAGTTTAACTTTCAACACCAACAATAGTAACTTTTGTACCAGCAGCACTAACTTAGCAGCAGTAACTCTAATATGAGCAGCAGTAACTTTAAACAACATCAAGAAGCTTTTAATCCCAACACCGATAGCATATTAAATTCTAGAACTTGTTTTTGTGATGCATCTCGAGACAGCATACTAAGTATTAGGATTTGCTTGATAAGAGGCATTAGGATTAACCCATATTTTAAACCTGTAATTGTTATGATAGTCACACTGATCATATAACTATCCTACACCCTTGCCATGCACTCACCTTTAGTGCAGGATACCCTAGTACAACCCTCCGAGCCTATCCTTTTTCACGGTTCTTGTAATTTTCTGGTTAATCCGGACTATTAATGAAGAGCAATGTCACCCTTAAACCAATCGTTACACCCAAAAAGCCTTAGCCTACCTTATATGTACTCGCTTTTAATACATTATTGTGATAACCCAAGTTAATTATTTGAGTACACCATTGCTAAGTCCTTATCTTTGTAAATACAGTTTTGAGACGATTGGGATTCACGGTAGTATTTATTTCGCGGAAGAATGGGGAAGAAAAGTTAAGTCAATGCCCCCCATATGTTTGTAAAATGATCTCCATGTTATTTTGATCCACCTCAAAATGGGTCATTAGTTAGATTGTAAATATCGAGCATGTAAAAGCTCAAGTGTAGGGGTACGTATTATAAACCCCATGTGATGTATTATGTTATTAAAAAAATTAAGAAAAGAAAAAGAAAGAGATTGATGTAGAGTTGTGTAGAGTTTGTAGATCTTCGTCTGAGTCTTGGCTTAGCAACCAAACCAAAGTGTATTCGTGTAAGTAATTAGCTAACCCTTCCACCCTAAATTCACCCAAAGTCACCACCCAAATGTATCCCATCCATTTCTGTTTCCATTATATGTTATCTTACACCTATACCCCACAACCCTTTTAAAAGACATCTTAGATAGTAATGAATAATGCTTGCGCCTAGCGGTGGAGGTTTGATCCTTTACCAAACCTATGGTAATTTATATGCTATGACAAGTAATGAGTGTGGATTTTTTGTTTCCCCTTTATGTTATAATTTTTTATACAACCGAGTGAAAGAGAGAATCCCCAAACACTTATGTGAGGTGCTAGTATATACTTTTCATGCTTTTAATTACGAGGTCTAGAATGTTGTGTTGTAGAATATGTTTAAAGAGTAGGTAAAATGACCCCTCATATTGTTATTGTCTATTTTCTTTAGGACAAGCAAATCCCAAGTGTAGGGGTATTTGATGACTGAGGTGTCATTTTATACACTTTTTCGGGGTCGTTTTACCCCCTAAATCGTGCATTTATGCCCAAAATAGGTACTTAATCGTTCCTTTGTATTTCTCATTTGGAAAGGAAATTTGGAGAATAGAAGAATCTACTCGTGACTTCAGGCCTCATTTGGAGAAGAAACGGACGAAGATACGAGGCCTCAGAAATGGGTTCCAAGGTTACTGCCCCGATTCATGCTTCTATGTTTCATGATTCTAATTCCACAGAGACAGTGATAGCAGACATTGCGGGTCCCTCTTATTCTGCCAAACAAGATCTCTCAATGGGCTCTCGAGAGTTGAATTCTAAGACCCTGCACCAAGTTTTTGTTCCACAATGGAATGTGTTAAATGACTCCCTCCTTGATGATTATGATTTTCTCGTGAATTTGTTGATCACTTGGCTCCTCCTGCATTGTTCTCTTAGATCCGCGAGATGGATTATCATCATTTGTTCACAGAGTTTAATGTTGGGACCGCCCGTCAGGCTTGCCTAAACGCGGAGGTTAGAATGCGGACTGAGTATTGCCTTAGTGAGAGGAATAGGTTGAAGCTTGATTGTGAGAAACAAGATAGTTTGCTAAAGGCTAAAGATGATGAGGTTGAGAGTTTGAAGGCTCAGCTACTGCTGAAGGAGACTGAGGCCGCGGAGGCCACTCGTCTCCGTGCTTAGGTCGCTGATGCTGAGGCCACATAGAGGATGCATGTTGATCAAATAGATGCCTTTAAACATAGGAATGTGGTTCTAGGAAATGAAAAAGAGTCTGTTAATGGGAAAGTCGCAGAGCTCCAATCTTCAGTTTCTACCAAGGATCTTGAGCTTAAGGATTTGAACATCGCTGTGTTTTCTCTTAGGTCCCAGAAGGACAGTCTTGTAGATCAGGTATGCACTCTGGAATTTATATGTCTTGCATATTCTTCTCCATTTTTTATTATTTGTTTATACTTTTGTCATGATAGGTGCATGCGCTGGAGACCACATGTTCCGGCCTCCGCGAGCAGGTTTCAGGATATGGGCGGTTGAAGGAACAGATTGAAGAGTTCCAAGATGCCTAGATGAATATTGTTAATGATAAAGTGGCCAAGCTAGATGATGATCTTTTAGAGATGGCTCTTCATCTGGAAGAAAAGTTTTACCCTCACCTTCTTACCACTATATCTGGCTGCCGTTGTTAAATGCTTAAACTCTCAGGAGTACCTTTCAGCTTTGGGATAGGCGATTAGTCGTGCTATTGAGAAGGGGATGCAGGATGGATTGGCAGCCGGTATTAACCATGGAAAGGCAGGTAGGAGTCTGGCGGATATTGTTGCCTATAATCCAGCTGCGGAAGCGGATTATAACTCCGCCCTGCAGAAGCTCCGTGAGGTGGAATTCCCTTTATTTGCCGAACTAAAATCTCACAAAGATGCAGGTACTACAGATGCTCCTGGAATGAGCGACTTGCAACCTGATGTTGAACAGTTGACACTTCCCATCCATCGTCCTGGAAACCAAGTTGTTCTCGGTGAGACTTCTTTGTTGTTTGCTCTAAGTGTTACCCACTCTCGAGTTGAAAGGATCAAGGAGAATGTTGCAGCACAGCGGTCGGCTCTTATTGACGTTTGGGTGCCTTTGGTTGACCCCTTATCTACCAACAGCTTGATAGGTGAAGCAAGTACCTCCGGTAGCTTGCCAGCCGCTGTTGTGACTACGACGGCATGCCCCCCCCATGTCGACCACTTTTGCTTGTTGCAGAGTTATGTTCCTCTTAAATCACTATAGTAGATTTTGAGATCGTGGGTACTTATGGTCCGGAGGAGCTCATGGAAATGGTCAAGGAAAATATTGTTCTTTCCCCACAGTTGAATTTGAAAAAGGGAGATTGGGATACTAAATCGAAGCGGACCCACTTAGTTGAATTTATCTTGTAATGTTGCTTCCTGATCTTTCTTTTGTTGTTACTATAGATCGTGACCGTGTGTGGCCTTTTTATAGCAGTTTTTTTACTTGGATAAATTTTGTAACATGTTAACATTTTTACTATTTGGATGCTACTAATGCTATCTTTTTATATCGTTAGTGATACATTCCTTTAAAATGATAGTCTTGTTTGAATACTTGTGGGTTATCCTCCCGGTACCGGGCTTGCAATATCTCTTATGTACATTGAGTGAATTATTAGGTTACTCGTCCTCTTGTTATACGGAATAACATTTATTGGGCCATGCCTTGTTGTATGCGTGTCTTATTCACATATATAATAAACTTTGCAAAGTAAAAATAAATGAGAAAATTCTTAAGATAAACTTGTAAAGGGTTAGTCTTCACTTTTTCATTAAAATTTCAAAAGACATTACAAAAGATAAGATAAAATTAAAGTGCAGTTCCCCTACTGCGGAGTCCGCATGGGTGAGGTGCTTACATTTCATGAACATAGCATTTTTTAAGATTGCAGACATTCCATGTTTGCGAAAGTTACTTTCCATCGCGGTCCCTCAACTTGTATGCACCCTTGCCTAATGCTCCCGTTATCTCGTACGGTCCTTCCCACTTGGGGCCTAGCTTTCCTACTTCTTCCGTATGACTTGCATCATTACTACGGTACACGAGGTCTCCTGGCTTGAAGCTTGTGCTACGGACCTTTGAGTTGTAGTATTTTTCTATTTTTGCTTTGCTTTTTGCCTCACGGATCATTGCATGTTCCCTTCTTTCTTCCAAGAGGTCCAGATTAATTCCCAAAGCTTCATTAGTTTGCACCATATCCACTTCCTCTGTCCTTAGTGTAGGCATGCCTATTTCTGCTGGGATGACTGCTTCCATGCCATATGTTAGTGAAAAGGGGGTATCCCCGTTGCTAGATTTGATCATTGTATGGTGTGCCCAGAGAACATGGGAGATTTCTTCAATCCAATTCTTGCTTCTTGCGTCTAGCCTTACCTTGATCCCTTCCCCTAAGCTTCGGTTTGCTCTTTCTACTAACTCATTTGCTTGCGGATGTTTTACAGAAGCAAAGCGTTGGCGGATACACAACTTTTCACACCAATCTTTGCATGGGTTGTCTCGTAATTGTTTTCCATTATCAGAGATTATTTCACCTAGGAGTCCAAATCTGCAAACTATATTGTCCCATACAATTTTTTTGACTTGATTGCATGTTATGGTTGCAACTGGCTTTGCTTCAATCTACTTTGTGAAGTAGTCAATGGCTACTATCAATAATTTTACTTTACCAGGACCTTCTGGGAAAGGTCCAGCTATGTCAATTCCTCACTTGTAGAATGTCCATGGGGAAGTGATGGGGTTTAACTTTTGCTGTGGATTTCTTGGGATAGGTCTGTGAACCTGGCAGTCTTGACACGCCTTTATCAGTGCCCTTGCATCCTTGTGCATAGTAGGCCAATAGTATCCGGTTCATAAGGCTTTAGCTACTCCGGACCTCGTGCCTGCATGCATGCTACAAGATCTTTCATGTATCTCTCTTAGGACGTAATTTGCTTGGATCGGCCCGACACACCGTAGCCATGATCCGAGAAATGATTTTTTGTATAGAACCCCATTGATCACGGCGAATCGCTGTGACCTACACCGCACCGCTCTTGCTTTATTCACCTTCGCTGGAAGAGTTTCTTCTGTAAGGTATTCATAAATCGGGGTCATCTATGTGTTCCCCTCTTCTTCCACTACTGCCAACACTTTTAACTCGTTTATTGACTTCTCTTTTAGTTCTTCAACCAACACTTGTTTGCTTAGGTGTGCGAAGCTAGTGGATGCTATTTTGCTTAACGCATCGGCTTTTTTGTTTTCACTTCTTGGAACTTGTTTGATTGAGAACATCCTAAAGCCTTTGGTGAGTGTCCTTACTTTTTCTAAATACCAAATCATATCTTCTTCCTTTGCTATGTAGGTTCCGTTAACTTGGTTAGCTACTAACCTGGAATCCACATTTGCTTGGAGGTTCTTTACACCCATTTCTTCCGCTATTCTTAATCCTACAATCAAAGCTTCGTATTCAGGTTCAGTGTTGGTTGCTTCGAACTTGAACCTTAGGGCGTAGGTGAACTTTGCTCATTCTGGATTTGTGAGTATTAGTCCTGCTCCGAAGCCGTCCGCATAGGACGACCCGTCCGTAAACAAAGTCCACGGTTTCGGAAGTTCTTATTCGATATCCATGGTAGTGTCCAGATCATCCTCTTCCGGACGCTAAACTATGAAGTCCGTTAGGATTTGTCCCTTAACAGATACCCTTGGTCTATAGTGTATGGCATATTCTCCCAACCCTATACTCCATTTTTGTAGCCTTCCTGCCACCTCTGGTCTTGATAATAATTGCATTATGGGCTGGTCCGTGACCACTATAATTGAGTGTACTTGGAAGTATCTTTTTAGGCGTTTGCTGTCGTGCACCAGTGCCAAAACCAATTTTCCATTGACGTGTATTTTACTTCTGGACCTCTTAGGGGCACGACTGACGAAATAAATTAGCATTTGCTTAGCTTCCTTTTTAGTCATTAAGACTGCACTTAGGGCTTCTTTTGCTGCTGCTAGGTAGACAATGAGCTCTTCTTTTTCTTCCGGTGCGGTAAGCGTGGGAAGTTATGCTATAAGCTATTTCATTTGTTTAAACGTAGCCTCAACTTCTTTGGTCCAGTGAAAGTCACTTTTCTTTGTGCATTTTTCAGTGTCTTGAAGAACGGTAATGATTTCTCAGCTGACTTAGCTAAGAACCTGTTCAAGCTTGCCAACTTTCCATTGAGCTTTTGTACGTCCTTCAAACATTTCGGAGATGGAAGACTTAAAACAACATCTACTTTTTCTGGGCATACCTTTATTCCTTTGGTATTGACCTTGTAACCTAGAAACATCCCTTCTTCTCCCTCGAAAGTACATTTTTTGATTCAATTTCATGTTGATTTCCCTTAAAGTTTTAAATGTTTCTTCTATGTCTCTAATGATTTCGTCCTCTGTGCGGCTTTTAATGACTAGGTCATCCACATATACCTTGAGATTCCTGCCGATTTGCTTATGGAATGCTTTATCCACCAGACACTGGTATGTTGCTCCGTCATTCCTCAAGCCGAAAGGCATTTTGGAGTAGCAAAATACTCCTTGGCTTGTGATGAATGATGTCTTCTCTTCATCTTCTTTTGCCATTTTTATTTGGTGATAACCCTTGTACGCGTCCAGAAAGCATTTAAAGGGAAATCCGCAGAGGGATTCCACCTTCCAGTCTATTTCCGGTAGCGGATAACCGTCTTTAGGGCATGCTTTGTTCAGGTCTTTAAAATCTAAACACATCCTCCAGCTATCATCGTGCTTTTTCACCATTATCGGATTAGATAACCAGCTGTGGTAGTGGACCTCTTTCATGATACCGGCGTCAACAAGTTTTTCAACTTCTTCCTATATTGCATGGTTCCTATTTGCTGCTTGGCTTCTCTTCTTTTGCCTAACCGGAGGGCATCCTTCTCGTATGTTCAACTGATGTTCCGCTATATGCCTTAAGGGACCGGTCATGTCCGCTGGCTTCCAAGCGAACACATCTAGGTTACGTTGGAGTAAGTCACATAGCTTGTTCCGTCCTTCCTTTGTAAGAGTAGACCCAATCATTATTGTTTGTTCTGGGTAATCTGGATTTATCGCTACCTTAATTCTCTCTTCTATGGCTTGATGGACAGTTGGAGGTTTTTCCTCTGGTCCTGAGACCGCTATACATTCAATTGGAATGATCTTGCTACTTCTTAGTGTGAGCACTCCTCCTGCTACAGGAAACTTTATCATTCCGTGAGCTGTTGACGGAACTGCTTGTATTTTTTTGACTCTCGGTCTTTCGATGATTCCGTTGTACGGAGATGACAATCTTACTACCACAAAGTTCATCCAAGCCGAGGTTGAATGTTCTTCATCCCCTATTTTCACTAGTAGTGACAGTTGCCCTAATGGCCATATGATTTCGCCACTGAAACCTATTAAGGGGGTAGTGGCCGGAACCATCTGATTTCTTATTTTCGGGCGGAGTCTGTTAAAGCAATACTCGTATAGTATTTCTGAAGCTGATCCGCCATCCACATACATTCAGTGTATGAAATGGCCCCTAATTTCTGCTTCAATGATCATTGGTCCTTCAGTACCTTCGTCGTCTTCTTCTAGAGGTGGGAATGAGATTTCTGGGTTGGGGAAAAACTCTGGGTAATTCTTTGTCTAGCTACACTCTGCCATGTTTGTACCATCAGGATTGCCAAGGCTTTATCCTTACTGGATGTTTCCCTTTTTTTGTTTTCTTTTGGCTAATCCTTCCCACTGTTTTGCTTTAATTCTTTGATTACATGCGGTAGTTTCCTATTCTTCAGCAATTCTTCTATCTGCCTCTTCAGGTGCATGCATTCATCAGTGTTGTGCCCTACCTTTCCATGAAACTTATAAAATTTATTGCTGTTTCTTTTTTCGACCGGGGTCATCATTGGAGGTGTAGCTTTAAATTTTCCTTTTTCTAAGGCCAAAATTTCTTTTGGAGATTTTGAGAGAAGAGTAAACCTGTCTTGTCTTCGCTCTGACCTTTGCTGATTTTTAAAACCTCCTTTTTTGAAATTCTGCTTATGTCCGGCCTCCTACTGTTTCCATGGCGGAAGTGACTTCTTCCATTCTTGGTTACCAGCAGCTACCTCCCCCCTAAGTAAGGACGTGGTAATCCTCATCATCTCGTCTACTGACTTCGGGATTTTATCGTGCAAACGTTTGATTAGTTCAGGGTTTGTGATTCCATACATGAATCATGAGATTCTCATGATTTCTGCTGCCCCTTTCACATCCATGCTTTCAACCTTAAATCTACGCACAAAATCTTTCGTAGACTCTCTTTCTCTCTGCTTGATATGGTGGATTTCTACAGGATCTTTGATGCACTTTTTCTGCTGACGAAAGTTTGCTAAGAAGGCCTCTTTTAAGTCATCGTAGCTATCTACGGATTCAGGAGGGAGGTCGTCAAACCATACCCTAGCGGATCCGGTAAGTGTGGAATTGAACATGTGGTACCATGTTGGGATTGCCCATCGTTCCACTTTTGCCCCTGCCTGAAAGATCTTGAGATGATCTTCTGGATCCCCGCTTCTGTCATATGTTTTGACGTGACTTGGCATGCGGGTCCTTTTTGGGAGATCGAAATAATGAATGCGGGGAGTGAATGGATCAGTTTCCTCACATACCCATGGTTGGGATAGATCGTCATCTTCAATGCTTGACCTTTGCTTTTTTGACCTTGTCTTCCAGTGTCCTCATGCACTACCTTTGCTTTCCGACAGAGCTCCCGCCCTGTGTGAGGATGCTCATTTTTATGATGTTTCTCAGAAGCAGTCTCTGTTCCTCTAGAGCGGGAGCTCTGGTAACAGCTCTCAGTATCTTTGCGACTGTTATGGTACGACTGACGCCTTGAGTCATTTGAGTATGCAGACACACTCTTCCCCTTGTCTCCAAGCCCGTAGAATACACCCTTTTCCAGTCTTTTGAACACCGTTTTTCTTTCCAGATCTTTCTTCCTTGGTGACTGAAGGATATTGTAATTTCACACACACTTAGTAACTTAGAGAGAGAAAGCTAGAGAGAGTGGATAGGAGAATACACCAAAAACACACATAAGAAATGAGAGAAATGCATTCAACCAACACCCTCTCCATGTGTGGAGAGGGTTTATATACTTACATGGATGGGCCGGGCCGGGCTTTCTATGGGATTTCCTTGGACTTTCTATAAGCCGGCCCGGTTTGATTACTTAGATATTACATTGAATTGACTAACTATTACTAAGGCTCGTGAGATCGATAATGATCGTCACTTCACTAAAAACTGAATTCCTAACAATCTCCCCCTAAGGGACGATCGTTGAGATATCATAAATGATCAACACTTTCTGTGTTCCTAACAATCTCCCTATAAGGGGTGATCATAGAGATCTCTCCTTGTGACATTAATCATTAATCTTTAAATCTTCTTAACTTGATCTTGAGTCCTTGTTGTGTAATAGTTGATCTTTTGTCTTGCATCTTTATGTAGTGGTCTTTGTTAGGTCTTGAATTCAGGATCAATAAGCAATAAAGTGTTTAGTCTAGAGAGAGAAAGTAGAGAGAAAAAGAGGGAGGAGAAGGATTAGAGAAAGATAGAATGAGATTAAGAAACTTAGAAGACACACCTCACAAATGAGGTGGTGGAGGGGTATTTATACCCTTTTACAATGAATGACCATGGAGCCCTTGTCTTCTAGACATTTATAATTTAGCCCCTTTGACTTATAGTGTTTGACTATTTACCATCTACCTAACCTATTACACAATAATATTTCATTATTTAATACAAGACATTTATCTCAATAAGATTGTCACTTTTATCAATCCTAACAATCTTCCCCCAAGTGACGATAATTGGATCTCTCTTTTATTGAATATGATCTTCATTTTCCTTATTGATAACAATCTCCCTTAATGAATTGATCATCTCTCTTATGACTTTGATCTTTGAACTTTCATTGAGATCTCTCTTGTGACTTTCATCTTTGAACTTTAACGCTTGTTTGTCTTGAGTCTTGTTGTGTAATAGTGGTCTTGTTCTAATCATGCTCTTGTGATCTTGATCTTGATCTTTTCATTTTCTTTTTCCTTTTCCTTTGAGATCTTTTCATGTCATAATTCTTTACCATGAATCCATCTTGATTTATCTTTTGCAGCTTTTGACCAACATACTCATACTTTCTTGATAGCTTACAATCTTCCTCTGTAGAACTTTTGACTTTACCTACATAACTTGTGATTGCAGGAGGAAGTTCTTTATTTTATCAGAGTTGCGGAAGTGTATCTTTGAACTTTGAGTAAGAGAAATGAAGGTATGAATTACGACGGTGTTCTTGCTTCTGATGGTAGAAGATATTGTGATGTTCTTCCCTAAATTGCTTCCCCTAATAAAAAATATTCGTATGCATTTACTTCACATTTCTTCACTAATTGTTGCACTATATCGAAATATTCAGCTAGAACACATTCCTCTTCCCCCTGATTGCATTTGATGACCATCAAACATAATCATAATCTTGTTGCACCTAAATATTCGATAGTGTAGTCATGTATGGAGTGCGGTCTAAGCATGAGATTCAACTACTAACTTCAATTCCAACAATCTCCCCTCATCAATATTGTGACATCATAAGTACCTTTGGTATCAAAAACTTTCACTTGAATAAATCAAGGAAAATGTGGTTTGATATTTTTCAAAAAAACAATTTCCATAAGAAAACGATAAAATACTAGATACTTAGTTATAGTTACCACTAATTGAATCTATTAAATATTCATTTTCAATTTAGTGACTTACAATTCACCGTTGGCTTTGATGTTAGCACTGGGTAGGAATTTCCATTCATTCATTGTGGGTGAAACACTTAATTTAAGTTATCAATCTTGAATGTTTCTGGCAATGTTTACTAAGGACATGAATATTCCAATAAGACATATAGGACTCTTGTACCTTTTTGTATTCTTTGATGTTCAATACAAATGTACTTTTTGTGTACTATGGTTGAGATTTAAATTTGATCTCTTGTGGCTCTAGACTCAATAAGTGCTTTATGGTTTTATTGATCGGAGGCTGTGGCAGAGACTGCACACCTTTACAATATAACCATCTCGGAGTGAGTTGTCAATGATTATGCATTTTATCTATGTGACAATGAAACACAAATTTTTTGAGAGAATCTTGAAGTTAGCTAGGAAGGGTTGGTGCATTGCATTATTGGGTCCATGACGTCTTTCTTCAATACAAAATATCATCTTTGTGATATTCGATATATTATGTATTGACCCCGGTTTCTGCCTATAGTTTGTGGGAGGATTCTTTCTTTTTCACCCCTTTATCACATATATTTTCTTTTTCATTCTGCCAACCCTTTCAATGTCCTCCAAGGACGTCATTACAATCATCTGTTGTGATTAGTCCGATGATAGCTACATGCCTTAGTTGACATTATTCCTATTCACATTCTACTCCATCATACCTAAGGGACTTTATTCAATTTATGGATGTCCCTGGGTAGATCCTTAAAGTTTATGGTTGGATCATGTGATAATACCTAAACCTTACACTTATTTTTTCTTTAGATCATCGTTTAGGTAGTTGGTTGTTGGGTATTAAGTTCTGAAACCATAAACCATTTGGAAAATCAATCAAAGTAGTTTGTTATTATATCAAACATTTTTCACATGTAGTTTCACCTTTTTGTGAAATACTCCCACTACACATATTGGTGCATCGGATATTCAAATTATTTCATTTAAATTATTTTGGCACATGAGGAAAGAAGTTGATTGCACTTTTGAGTCTTTTAGGATCACATTTGATATTCCACAGGGCTAAGCATTTATCTTTCTTGATCACATTTTAATATAATTTACTTCTCCCTCAAAATAGCATACCAATTGATTTTTTGATATCAATGGATTAAAATAGATTTATGAGAATTTGAAACACATGGGAGGAATACGGTTATAAATGATTATGATTTGGAACCTTTTTGAAATGGTCTAAAAATATTGAAAAAGTTGAGTCAAAGTATTAAATATCTAAAAAAAAAAAAATAAATAAAAAAAAACGGGTTATTGTTCGTATAAATGTTATGGTCAGTAGATTGTCACACTCATCTGTTAATTCAGGTAGTACGGTCGTAACCGGACAACAATCTTCACCATTTGCACGCTTTATCGATTTTAAACATACTTGACCACAATTCATTTTTCAATTAGATTATTAGTCATTTGTTCAAAACATTTTCATTTGTATTCCTTTTACATGAGCTCAAAATTTTTGAATATCTTATTGTAATAGAGCTAAGTCCAAGAAGTTGTAAACTTCCCGTTGTGAGGATAAATGTACAAAAATGTACACTTTCCTTTATTTGAAGAATAAGTCCTAAGCTGACATTTACTTAGAAGTCGTATGTCCCGAGCACACTTTTTTGAAAAGATGTTGATAAAAAATTGCTCGGGACAAAGAAGATTTCTCTTCTTTTAAACATAAAGTGCACTGAAACGTACACTTTTCTTTTATTTGAAAATCGGGTTGTTATCTGAAATTTAAAAACAAACCATTTTGGTGAGCAAACTTTTGAAACATTTTTAAAAATCTCTCTTTTTAAAAAAAAAATGAATAAATTTTGCTCAAAACAAGAAGATTTCTCTTCTTTTTAAGGTAAAGTGCACTGAAACTGTTACAATTCCCTTTTTATTTTGAAGACGGGTTGCAATCTGACATTGATACAAACCATTGACTTGAGCTACAAAACTTTGAATGTTTTATTTGAATAGCTCAAGACTGAAAAGATTTCTCTTTTCGTTGTTAAGGATAAATGCACTGAAACGTACATTTTCCTTTTATTTAAAGCACGGGTTGCAATCTGATATATGATTACAAACCATTGACTTCGAATTTAGACAACAACTTTTGGAACCCATTTAAGCACGGTGCTAACGGGTTTACCAAATTTTAAAAACCAATTGAAAGTTGTGTCAAGTCGTTTAAAGATATGAGTTTCAACGAGGGCTTGAAACGCGTGTTTTCATTTGAAAACTGCTCTCGTGGAATCTCAGAGATTTAAAATTCCTCTTGACTATTCCATGATTTTTTGAAACAACTCGATGTGTTTCAAATGGAGTTTTAAATCTTGTTGACGAAGAAAGTAGATTTCCATTTGTTAATGATATTGGTGAAAAACTTCCTGGGAAAATTTGTTTCGTTTTGAAACTCTTCCATTCTTGTTATGTTTTGAAGCTACTGTCACATTATTGTTTGCATCGAAAGCATTTCTAATTTAGATATTTGAAAGATAAAGATTTACGAATGACTTTGCTTTGGACTCAAACACTTGTTTTATCGGTGTAAAACGAGTGTGGGAGTGACAAAAAATTGTTTCTTTCCTTTTAAAGGTTAATTTGTCTTTAAAACTCTTTGAATAAGTAGATGCTCTCTAAAAGTTTGAGATTCCTGAATTGGCCTCCATACTTGTTTTACCGGTGTAAAACAAAAGTGTGATGTTTCAAAAAATTGATTCTTTTCATTTGAAGCTCTTGTCTTAAAAACCTATTTTGAGGAGAAAATGTTCAATGTTGAGATTTCTTAGAAACTTTCTTTTTTTTTGTAAAGAATAGGTTTAAACTGAGAAACACTTCGTGAAACGGTTTTGTTGATTCACCCGTCTGTACATTTAGTGAACCTTTTTCTACACTTTCTTTAGGTTTTGAAGATTTTGAAACATTGATGTTCCATTTTTGCTGATTAAGTGAATTAAATTCACTTTTAATGCATTATATGAAAGTCCTCAACTCATGATATTTGTTTTGACAAGAACGAATATCTTGAGATGCCAATTTTGATTCCGAATATGCAATTCATTTTAAAAGCTGATCTTTTTCATTTTTAGGCAAAGACTGTGTATTGACTAGTTTTGACAAACTCTTTTGACACATTCAACTATTGGGAGGTAAACCATGATTTGAAATTTGGAAAGACTGATCAACAAGTTATCAGCTGGGGTTTTTCCCAAAATTGAATGTTTTTCAAACTTAGTTTGCACAGACTTTCCTTTCAGATTTTCCAATTGAGTTCTCAATAATGATTAATTTCTTTCAAAAAATTGATCCTTTCAGCTTTGAATCATCACCTCTACGAGCCAATTTTGTTCGTTCATGATACAACTTTGGTTTTTCACAGTTTTTCAATAATTACGCCTAAAATTTAGCTGTTTTGTTCGACAAGTCAAGCTTTGACGTCAATTAAAAATCTTTTGTTTGTGTGTTAAAACCTTTTCAAGACTCAACAAAACTTTGTTCGAAACTCACATTTGGCATCTATCACAAACTTCTCCCCCGATTCCATTTTAAGTCCGAGAGATTATCCAACTGCTTCTTTTTTGAAAAAAATTCAATTTTTTTCGACGATTGTTTTTTTTGAAAACTTAGTTTTCAGCAAATTCAAACATTGAGACTTCAGATTTTAATGCCTCGTCTTGTGTTGACATTTGAAGTTTTTGTTTGGACCAGCGGACTTTTGTGGATTGAATCATAACTAGTTTTTGTATGTCAACTTCAAATGTTCATTCTCCTTAATTAATGACACCACACGATATTCAAACTCTATGTTTATCGTTTCAATATCATCAAATCGTCCTTAACTTTTGGCTTTATCACATTGTTTAATCTCAACTATTTGTCCTTTGAACAGACTCAAAACAAATTCGTTATTTGTCTGTGTCAAATGAGCATTCTCGAGTTTGTAACCGATGCCATAAAATTCTCATTTTCTTTTTGCACAGTTTTCAAAGAATTATTTTCTCGTGACTTGTGTTGAAGTGCGATTTCAAAAGCAATACCCTTTGCCTCAGATTTTGACAAATCTTTTTCCAATTAATTATTCTTTTTGACAGATCTTGTTTGTCTTTCTAATGCATCATTACAAGTCGTATCAACTGTTTTTCTCTCTTTTATGTAACAATATTTTGACTCTTTTGAATATTATTTCATTTCATCATGTAATATCCTTATTCCTTATTGCCACTACAAGAAGTTATGACTAGATTTTGATAATCTTTAGTTAAGGATGCTTCCAAAGTTGATCTTCCACAAATCAGTTTTGATCTCAATTCATCAAGATAGTACTTCTTTTGCTCCATACGCATCTTTCAGCTTCTTTTATTATATCCCTTTGATATAAGATTCTTGAAGTATCAAAGTAAACCCTGTAATTCTTTTAGAAGTGGTTTGACTTTTCTTTCTCAGCAAAAAAATCATTACGTTCTATCTTGTCGTTGTTGTGTAAAAAAAATGCTTTCTCTTTTACTGTTCTGGGTGTATTAACTGAGGTCAGCTTTAAATAATCCAAACTTTTATTTTGAATAATTTCGGTTGATCAAAGGTTAACTCACTGACATGGTTTTTGTTTTCACAGATATTACATAAGGAATAGAATAAGGTAAAGAACATGTTTGCTTAACAGAAGGCTCAGAAAGCTATTTTTGAGGAACAAACTCTTTATAAAGTTGTTTTAACTTTTCGTAATCGATTGGTTGAATCTTTAACACTTGAATTTTTTCATCTTTTTGAAACTCATTCATTTTTAATTGAGTCTTTTCAGCATCCTCAAGAGTTTCCTCAGAATCAAACACATGCAGTTGTTCATTTTTATCACAAAGTTTCAGAAGCACGATACAATCTTAGGAATTTTGCATAAGCTTGTGTTAGAACACAATGAACCGTTTTATCACCACCCGGTTATGTAAGTTATCCCGAAAAGCTTTTTGTTCATTTGTAAGCAACCGAAGTGTGTCAGTTGATCTGCCTATTTTACAAACAACGTTTTCAAGATCTTTGATTTTATCTTGTAACTGAATAATATCATTAAGATTTTTTCCTCTTTGTTAACGTTTGGTTTGTTTGAAAAACTAGTTTTCTTTGAGTCTTTGAACGTAATGAATTATTTACTCGTTTGATTAACCATTTTCTCTATTTCATCACAATAGCAAGAATATTTTTTGACACAGGGACTCAAAATTTAATCCAAATTATCACCACAAATAAAATACGCAAAAACAATCAAGAATTTAACAAACGTAAAATCAAATACATCTAGCACAAATGTATTTCAAAAAAACAAACCCAAATAATATGCAACACAATTAAGATTCAAGAAAAAAGCCGAAAATTAACCCTAAAAGATTGACAAGCCCAAGATGTTTTTCGGAAATCATACAATCAGGCCCAAAACAACTCGGTACAAGGAATACAAGCCCAAATCAAAATTAACCCTAAAAGATGTTATATAAAAAACACACCACTCACACAAACCCTAACCCTAAATCATAAAACAATCACACGCCTTTTTTTTACTAACTCTCTTAAACACACCATGTCACACATACACTTGTTAAAAACTACAAACACAGCCCTACTCTTTTCGTGATTGTGTCTCAATCCACTCTTGATATCAACAGAAACACCTATCACTATCAAAAACTTGTTCACTCTTGCTTTTCTTTCTTTGATTTGATGTCCAAAAGAGAACATAAGCACACAAGTTACTATATCAAGATCTTTTATCCATATGACACAGGTAGGTTTGATTATACTCTTCGATCTTGTATATTTTTCTTATTTGATTACCGAAACAAAATAAAAGAGATGTACAATCTTGTTCTTGTCTTTTCTTTTTATTTTCGAAAATTACCAAGAAGCAAAAGCTTCAAAGATCAATGATGAATGGTTATTTTCGAGTGTAATGGTCTTAAAAGATCACGAAAAAGAAACCAAAACTGAGATCTTGACCTTTTCTTGATTTTCTTGTTGTCTTTTTTGATTTTCTGTTAATGATTTTTTTTCTTTCTTGTTTTTCTTTTATGATTCAAAACAGAAAAAAGGTATGAACCCATGTTCTTTGTCTTTCTTTAGATTTTCGAAAAATGAAATGAAGAGTTATTCTTCAAACAAGATCAGTGATGATATATTTCTTTTGTGATGGAGATCTCATAAAGGTCTTTTAACTTTTTGTTAAAAACCAAAGATATAAATCTGAGATCTTGTTCAATTTAATTTTCTGTTTTCGTTGAAGCACTAAAACAAGAGTGAGATTCGAACATGAAATAGTTCTTGTTTACTCTTTTATGTTCCGAAAATTAATAAGAAAATTAGTCTTCACAAAATTGATCTATGATGCTTTGGGTTTGACTGTTGAGATCCTTGTAAATCTTTAAATCTCAAAAGAGATATTAATGAAAAACCCAAACTGAGATCGATTTTTATTTACCAAGAATGGTTTTACTGAGAATGAGACTGAGTTTTGATCAAGATCTGTGATGATGTTTCTTTTTGTGTTTAAAGATCTTTTGAGGCATCTTATTTGGTTAGACAAAAAACAAATCTGAGATAAATAGAAAACTGAGTAAAGATTTCCGAGTTTGTCTTTGACTGCCGAGTTTGACTTTTGACCAAGAGATAACAAGCAAGCAGAGCAGATGTAACAGATTTTGACCAAATATAACAAACTTTGACCAGATGAATCTTACTGAGTTTGATTAGTTGACTACTGAATTTGAAAATTATAACTGTTTTTATTTTTACAGAATTGATTACTAATTTGAAATAAGACAAAAATAAGCAATTTTGTACCAATTCTTGCCCGTATTCTTAGTTTTAAACGCATGTAAGCAATCGCAATTTTAGTTGCAATAAAACACTAATACTGAAATTAGCTTTAATAGCTACGCAAATAAGCGATTTGACCTGTTGACCGCAAAAATAAAGCAGTTTTGTGACGAGAAAATAAAGCTCACAAAAATAAGCTGAAAAGTCAGTATAAGCCACGAAAAAGAGACAGTAATAAGAACGCTACGCAGCTGAATCAAGGAGATATATGAATAAAGCACGCGAAATATGAACCTTAAATAAGCTCGAAATAAGTGCTGATATACTAGCTGTCAGAATGCTGTCTCCGAAACACACTAAATTGCTCTTACAGCTCTTGTATACCACTTGTTTATGTGTCTTGAATTCAGGATCAATAAGCAATTAGGTGTATTGTCTATGAGGGAGAAAGGAGACGGGCGGGAGGGCAATGGAAGAAAGTGAGAAGGAGGGGATTAAAGGAAGGAATTAGGATAAATGAGAGGAGAGGAAGGAGGAATAGAGGAAGGAATTAATTATTAGAGGAAAAGATTAGAATATGCGATTAAAGGTATAGAAGTGGGAGAACATTACTATGGATTTCGTTACTAAGTTACTAAAGACGACATCTGGTCAAGATACAATTTGGGTAATTGTAGACCGACTCACAAAGTCTTCATTTCTTACCAATAAAGGAAATTGACTCAATGGATAAGTTGACGAGACAATACTTGAAGGAAGTAGTCTCGAGGCATGGAGTGCTGGTTTTAATTATTTCTGACTGAGACAGTAAGTTTACATACCATTTTTGGAAATCACTAAATGAAGCCCTTGGTACTCAATTGGATATGAGTACGGCTTACCATCCACAGACTGATGGTCAAAGTGAAAGAACCATCTAAACCTTAGAAGACATGATGCGTGCTTGTGTGATTGATTTTGGGAAAGGTTAGGATAGACACCTACCTTTGGTGGAGTTTTCCTACAACAACAGTTATCACACGAGTATCAAAGCTACACCGTTTGAAGATCTCTACAGCCAAAAAAGTCGATCTCCTATTTGTTGGGCTGAGGTTGGAGACGCTCAGCTTACTGGTCCGAAAATTGTTCATGAAACAACTGAGAAGATCATTCAGATTATATTCAAGCTGCACGAGATAGACAGAAGAGCTATGCCGACAGGAGATGTAAGCCATTGGAGTTTGAGGTTGGAGATAAGGTCATGTTGAAAGTGTCACCATGGAAAGGAGTGATACGTTTTGGAAAAAAAGGGAAGTTAAACCCTAGCTATATTGTACCTTTCAAAATTTTTAATAGGGTAGGAACGCTTGCGTATCGACTTGAACTCCCAGAGTTCATAGCACTTTTCATGTTTCAAATTTAAAGAAGTGTTTTGTAGACGAACCACTAGCTATTCCGTTGGATGAGATCCAGATTGATGACAAGCTCCATTTCATTGAAGAACCAGTTGAAATTATGGATCGAGAAGTTAAACGGCTAAAGCAAAGCCGCATTCCAATCGTGAATGTTCATTGGAATTCGAGACGAGGGCCCAAGTTTTCTTGGGAGCGCGAAGAAAAAGTACCATCATCTTTTCGTTAACCCTTCATCCACGTCTTAAACTTTGAGGATAAATCTTCTTTAACGGGGGAAGAATGTCACACCCTGAAAGTTTCAGGTCAATATTTTCAAACTTTTCGATCATTTTCTTTGACTTTTATACGTTACGTTTGAATCCGGTAGTTTACCGGGAAGTTAACCCGCGTAAATCTAAAAAACGTCATCGGACGCGTTCCGACTTCGGATTTTGATTAATTTAGATATTATATGAGTTATTTTATCTTTTCTAAGTGTTTCGTAGTTTACGATCACTCCCGGTATTTATTTTTACGCTTTAACGTTTAAATTGCGTTTTTTGCGTTTTTGATCAAACGGAACCCCGGAAACCCGCAATCTTTTCGTGTAAACTTTAGTTATCGTCCATCTCGCATTCTTAAGTCAAAAATTTCGTTCATCCCTCCCCCTCTACTCAAAACACACGCATACACACTCTAAATTAATTCCCATGGAATCTTTTCACTTTAATTTGAAACTTATGCATGCATAAGTGGGATAGTGACCTCTTTGTCTTAACCTTCCCATGCACCAACACCTCTCTTACATAATTTGTCACCTTGCATGTGAGGACCACAAAGGCACTAACTTGAAATGGATTTAATTAACTAATGCTTTGAGCAAGGCAAAACAATGAACCTTTCCCCCCCCCCCTCCTTGGCCTACAATGGACAAACCACAAGGACCATGAAGTCTTTAGTTCAATCTTTTTGCTAGTCACCCACTATTAGTCATGAGCCCTCAACCTAGCATTTTCCTATAAATACCTTGCATTCTCATAACCTAGAGTTTCATTCTTATTTCATAGCCTCAAAAATCACACAACTCTCTCTTTTTCTCTCCTCTTGCTCACGGCACACACATACATACATATACTTTCCATAGTTTTGATTTCTTTCAAGATTCACTCATTCCAAGTTCATTTCTAAGGCTACCTAAGGTGTTTGCAAGTATTGGTTCTTTGGTTTAAAGGTTTTTCTTCAAGATCTAAGTTAGGGTTTCAAGATTTGTTGTTGGGTTTTATAGATCTATTATTTTGGGGTATAGATCTTGTGATTTCTCTACTTGTTCTTTATTCTTGTAAGTGTCTTGAATCTTTCTTTGTGGTTTACTTATGTTCTTCTTATATGTTCAAGATCCATACATCCATATGTTGTGTTTTAATTTTTGAAAGATTATAAAACAAGATTTTATAAATAATGATGTTACCTTGTTTTCACTAGTTAAATATTATGTTCTTGGTGAGATGAGAGTTGAATGAGAGTTGCAACAATAGAAATGAAGGGATTAGGTTAGATTTAGGTGTGGTTTTGTTGTGGATTAGTTGTGAATGAAGATTAGGCTAGATTAGGCACTATTGTGAAGTTTGGGTGGATTTTGGTTGCGTTTTTGACAAAAAGTGCTTGCTGTCCCGAATTTGTTTTGGGGTTTTGGTCGACCTAAAAATGTTTTCATTAGGCGTAAAAGTAGTTTTTGGAGAGCTCGTTTCGAATAGATAGTTTTTCATATATCGCACATTAAAATTGGATTTAAAACGACCAAGTTATAGCCAAATGAAACTTGAAACATTTTTCGACAAAACCGGATGAATAGTGTGCTGATGTGAATAGTAAAATGAGTTTTCGGACACTTTCGGACATTTTTGGACTTTCTAAACACTAGCGAAACATATAGTAACACATACCTATTGATTAGTATCATTTAAAGACGTCGTTAACATATTTTAGGAAAAGCGAGAAAGTTACTAAAAATAGTAAGTTTGGTAAAAATTTAGCGAAACGGACATAGAAGTTAAGCGATTAAGGCTCGTTAGTGCGTTTTGAAAATATGGAAACTATATAAATATAGGGGACGGTATTAACGTTTTGAAACTAAAAACTTTCCTAAAATAGAAACTTTCTAAAAATAGTAATTTTTGGGTTAAACGCCGAAACTTAACGAAAAACAATATGATTTTATTTCGTCATGATTTGATAATCAAACTAAGGCAAACACACATGGATGTATTTTGGTGATGAACATATTGTGCAATTCTTGGCATACTTTCCGTGTTTCTAAGACGCGTTATTATTCTAGGTCGCGGCTAGATTTCTATACCATCTTTTACTTGCGTGATTATCATTTGCTCATTTTGCTAAGGTGAGTTCATAGCCCCACGTTTTACTACTTTTACTTTACTGTTTTGGGGTGAGAAACATTGCTTGCTTTTAAACTATGGACACAGTTACTTTACGTTGCCTTTTCCTGATTACGTGTTGCCTAAGTAGCGAATAGACCACTATGCCCGAACTATCATGAACCGTCAATTGCTTGACCGGAGCGCGAGTGTTATAAATAGATCTATTGGGAGTAATTATCCCTATCCGGGTAAGTAGCGCTTACTAGATTCGGAGGTCCCGAACAAACGGATATATACCATGTCGGAATGTCAATAGGTGATCTTGGTCAGATACCTTCAGGGCGAGGAATACTATTTGGCATATAAAATGCTTCCTTTTAAATTGAGCTTCGGTGTCATGAGCTTAGTGCAACAGTAAATATATTATTTTTATGTGAAGTTGTATTTGTTATAACTGTCACATGCGTACTGTGAACTTATGGTCCACCTTTTAATACTAAACTTAAACCTATGAATTCACTCAACTTTATGTTGACCTTTTTAGCATGTTTTTCTCAGGTGCTTAGCTGTGGATGTCTTTGCTTGCTATATAGTGTTGCTATGCATTATTTTCCTATTTTTGTTTTTATTGATATTTTGATTTCTTGTAGTAGGGCTGATTTTTAAGAAATGCTATTATCTATGTAGTTTTGTGGGAGGTTGTGGGTGTGCATAGTGGTTGTGGATACAGGTTACGGGCGGCGTAGGGAGGGCCCCCCCACTTAAACATCATTGTCAATTTCTAAAACTTTTATTCGCTTCCGCATATTATCTTTAAACTTATGTCAAACTTTATCTATTTTAATTAATGCAACGATGTTGGATTTTCAAACATACCCTTAGAGGTCATTCTTTGTATCTTGTGCGATGTTTATTATGACGCCACGCCCCCGGACACGTGTATTCTGTCCAGGCCCCGTTCGGGGGTGTGACAGATTGGTATCCGAGCCATGGTTATAGAGAACCAGGTAGTATATCTAGGTCTGGTCTATAACCAGTATGTGATCCTACGTGCTTTACCTGTTTGCATATATATCTTATTATAATAACGTCTAATATATAATCCGTACATATTATATATTATATTGCCATAATTACTGTTAGCCCTAAAATATGGTGACTAATCCGGAATTACATTTATCATTTATAGTCGTGTCGGGTTAGTTTAGCTAGTCAAGCCCGGGACTATAAATACCCTCTCCATACTTCCATGGAGGGGTAGAAGTTCACACTTGTAAAAGTGTGTGTGTGTGTGTGTGTATTTTTCTTTTTTCTCTCAACAACACACACAACTTCCTATCTCTTATCCTTTTCTCTCTAATTAAAATGGATCAATTTCTTTTCCACTTTATACAACCTTCGGATCTTGTGTTCTAAGGGTGAATATATTGTTAACAATTGGCACCAGAGCATAAGGGGAATCCATGTTGTTTAACTACTGATTATGTGGTGTATAAGCTCAAATTTTCCTGGCTTATTTTGTGGAAAAAGCCTACGGATCAAAAAAAATTGGGCTTATTTGGTTGTTAATCTTGTTCTTTCCTTGATTTACATGTTAAACAGGTTAGATTGCTACCATTTAATGAGTTACATAAGCTCCTAGATCGATTTATAAGCTTAAAAAGGTTGACTTATTTTTTATGATTCTAAGTGGAGGTTTGGCTCAAAATTGATGATTCACGAAGAATAGGTTGTTATTTCGTGTTATATACTCATCCAACCACTTAGTAAAGCCCCTATAGCTTATTTGAGAAGCTAATCGGCTTATTTGGGCTTATTATGCTTAAACCGTGCTTATGTTCTTCATGGAGGTTTGAATATTAAATTATATTCTTGGTGGTGGTTTGACAAAAAGAGGGGACAAGATTCGTGTTTTAAGGAAAAGTAAAACGGTGGTTTGACCAAGTCAAAGGCGTGTTGATTAAAATAATCAAAATATAGCCAGCGGTTTGACCATAAATGGTGGCGGTTTGCCATTGTTATTGGCGGCGGTTTGCGCTTCTATGCGGCGGTTTGACAGGTTTGAAGGCGGTTTGATTATTAAATGATAAAATACAAATGTTACTCTGCCTAAAATTCAATGTCCACGGCGGTTTGAATATTTTAATACACGGCGGGTTGCTTAAAGTCTCGCGGCGGTTTGATAAAAACAAGGCGGCGGTTTGAGAATGTTAAAAATGGCAGCGGTTTGAAAAGTTCAAAACTGACGGCGGTTTGCTAAATAATGAGGCGGCGGTTTGATAAAATTCAGGCGGCGGTTTAGCAGATTACATGCCAGCGGTTTGCCATTATATTTGCCGGCGGTTTGATCATTTTATGGTGGCGGTTTGGTGTAACAATGGTAGCGGTTTGGTCACAAACAAGGCAGCGGTTTGCTTTGTTTTTGGTGGCGGTTTGGTCACAAAAGGGCGGCGGTTTGCTTACCTTTGGGTGGCGGTTTGGCTCACTTTTGGTGGAGGTTTGCTTATTTTTCACATTAACAAACCTCATTACGATGAACTTTAAAGGTTCGAACCTTGCTCACATTGGACTTCCACCTTCCCTTTTATGGCACCTTTTTTAAAAACATTTACACAGCTTATAAATAAGCTGTAAACACACAACTTTAATGAAAACAAAATTTTTAAAACTTAAAAATAAGCTCAGAAATAAGCTACAAAGAGTGACAGAAGGCTTGATTACATTAAACGACTAGATGGCTAAACTGTTAAGCATTTTAGAAGTGAATAAGCTAATGGAAAACAAGTTAAGCAAAAACAGACAATACAATTAATCATAATAAGCAAATCTAAGCAAGAAATAAGCAAAGATAACAATCCGCAAAGTCTTAAAGCAAATAAGCAAAAATGGCCTAATCAGGTTGCCACTACAGTCCATATGGGGACACTTGTGGGGCTAATTTTAAGCTTTAAACAGAAACTTATGGCTATATGGTTATACACTGAAAACCTTGTCAATAAGCCTATCTAATCAGCAAAGTGAATTGAGTTTGATAAAACTCCTTATAAGCCATTTAAATTTGGCTTATGGATGTGTTGTTTCAGACAGAATTACTTCTTTTTGGTTTTCTTTACAAAGACAAATTTGGCTTATGCAGCCTATATAATAAGTAGTAATAAGCCTAAATAGATAAAGAATAGAAACAAACAAATGAGCTTATGCTCAAAAAAGCACAGACTCTAAAATTTAATTTCAACTAAGCTAAAATATGAGATGGAAATGGCTTTTAAAAATTTAAACTGAAATTTCACTTGACAGTTTTTCGTTGTATTTACCATACAAAGCACACTACATATGAATATTAACACTAGAGAGAACACAAAAATTCTAGACTTTAAAGCTTGTTAAAAAACTTTTAGTCAAATAAGTTTATAAAACTTCTTGTCACACAGATTTTATACAAATTTTAGATAAACTTTTAATACAAGTCTTTTAAAACTTAAAAATTCTTAAAACAACTTAAAATGACTTAAATAAAGCATAGCAAAAGTTGCTAAGTGACCCAAAAACAATTTTGAACATTTAAACCACTTTGTTCACTCTGGACCAAAACACCCATTTAAAGTATCAAAATCCATTTTTATTAAAGTTTTTTTTTAACAATTTTAAGCAAGGTGTTTTAACACCAGATATAAACAAAACCAATATTCATCCAATAATTACAAAATTTCAAAACAGAGGACAGACTTTAAACAAACAAACAAAGATAAGCAGTATAAATAGCTAAATCTAACAATTTTAAGCAAAAACTTAAGTAAAGGACATATAAGCAATAATCAAAGATAAATAAGCATAAAACAACAATAATAAGCAGAAAGATAAGCAGTAATAAGGAAAGGAACAGTAAATAAGCAAAAACTTGAAAAATAAGAAAATGCAAACTTACAAAGCCCTTGCTCAAAACAGGGCAAATAAGCTTATTAGAAGCTGATCTACAAGCTTTAGCTTGTCAAAGACAAGCTAGTAAGGTCTTAAAAGCCCTTCAAAGTTTGGCTTTTCTTCCAAAATAAGCTGTGGTAATTGAGGGGTGAATTTTTGGTGAATTTTCTTAATTTTTAGGACAAGAATGAAAACAAGCTTTTATATAAGCTTTGAATGAATCAAAAGCTTATTTAAGAGCTTAATAACAGTATTTAAAAGATAAGTAAAGTAAATGACAATATTTAAAGAAAACTTAAAATTTCATTAACTTAAAAAAAGGATTACAATGCTTTTAAAATGTAATTTGAAGGATATTTAAATGACAGTACTTTAACATATGGTTTTAATTAGTTAAAACAAGACTAGACACTCCTAAAATGAGCTATAGTGGCTTCTATTTATGCTTTAAAATCTTAAGTCTTTGGTTTTCACATGTGCTTCTTTTGTGAGAGGCAAAGCACTTGTGTTTCTTGTGTGAGAGTTAGCTACCAACATAAGTAATACCTAGACATCCAATTTGGACTGTGCTACCTAAGTCTTGCATTCTTGCCCTCTATTCTTTGTCTTCATTCTCATTCATCCAATGAAAATTCTCAGATTCGACAAGGAGGCATTGAGCCATCATCGATAGACCCGTTGTGATGTGGGGTTGAGGTTAGTGAGAAAGTGATAGGTTTGTCTGTAGGTGCAGGAATCGAGGTGAAAATTAACAGGGATGATAAACAGTGACTTGGCGGGAAAAGTTTGATTTAGGTGTATCTGAGTGTAAGTTTGTGGGATGGCAGATTTGGCCCTTGAGTTTGTCGATGGTGTCTGTTGTATTAAAAGGTCTTTGTGGGTTGTACAGTTTGGAGGTTTGGCAGAAATGACCCCTTAGATTGTATACCTGTGTTGCCAAGGATGGTCCTTTAAGGACTAACAGTGTTAAGGTGAAAAGGGTTTTGGGGCTTAACACTGGGCCTTTTTATGATTAAGAGGATTTTGGGCCATATTCATTGTATTGGTCTTCATATAAATGCTTAATGGGCTGCCCCGGCCCATTAGATAGGTAAGGGTGGGCCCATTAAGTATTTATTTGGTTACGGCTCCGGTTTTGACTTTGACTTTGTCGGGGTTGACTTTGACTTTGACTTTTTGGACTTTGACTTTGATTTTGACTTTCACGCTTTTCTATTCCGTGCTCGGTTTTGTCCGTTTTGGCTTGATTTTTCGTCCTTTTGTCGGATATCCGTTTCCTGCACAATATAAGTGAAAACATACAAATACAATGGATTTTTTATATGCTTTTGATCATTTAAGTCCGTTTTTAAAGGTCAAAGGTATGTGTATTTAAACACATACCAAAATCCCCCATACTAAACTATTGTTGTGTCATCACGCAATGCTACAAGTAAACACTTAAGAAAACTAAGAATATCGATCCCCCTCGACTAATAACCTCGAAAAGTAGCTAAGTGTTCGTCAAGGGGAATGAAAGAATCAATAGCTTTAAAAAGCCCCGTTTTGACCATTTTTAGATATATACACTTATCCTCACACATATTTTTGTTCTTTTCATTTTTCTCATTTTTTGTACTTTTCGTTTTAAGAAACTAACTAACGTGTTTGACTTTCGTTATTTTCATAACTTTTAGGGATCATAGAACAAGAAACATTTCAATCCTAAAATGCCCCAAAAAGGATAAATTCATCATTCCCGACTTTTCACTTATTCCAAACCAAGCTTAAAACAAAATCACCATTAAATATAAGTTAAGATGCTAACACTACTCATATTTGTAACTTGTGAACTTTTCACTCCCGACAATTATTATATATTATGTGAGTGTGCTAATTTCA